>JAODKN010000134.1:15499207-15523419 GCA_026774425.1 Petrocephalus zakoni | reverse complement strand
CACCAGGTACTGTAATGGGGCGGCACCCTGCGGTTACCCTGCAATCCGCCATACACACCAGTTACTGTAATGGGGCGGCACCCTGCTGTTACCCTGCAATCCGCCATACACACCAGTTACTGTAATGGGGCGGCACCCTGCTGTTACCCTGCAATCCGCCATACACACCAGTTACTGTAATGGGGCGGCACCCTGCGGTTACCCTGCAATCCGCCATACACACCAGTTACTGTAATGGGGCGGCACCCTGCCGTTACCCTGCAATCCGCCATACACACCAGTTACTGTAATGTAATCTATACCTGCTTGTCCTATGCTGATTCATGGGGGTCCAGAGTCAGAAGCCATGGGTGCAAGGCATGGAATAACCCAGGAGAAGGTGCCCACCCATCGCATGTCATGTCATATCTAGGGCTGAGTACCGTACTTCGGTATGTTTGTGGTACCAACCGAAAATCCCTAGATCCTATCAGGATGAAAAAATGTAAGTATTTTGATGCAAAATACGTATACCCAAACAGTAAATCTCAGTGTCTGTGAGCTAATAAGGATGCGGCCTACAGGTTATCATCGAGTTATGACCTATGCGTTACGACCGTTCCGAGATCGCAGGTTTGTGGCCACAGCTGCACTGCATCTGGCAGCACGAGTGATGCCCACCGCGAGTGTACGAGAAGTTCATTCAGTCATCTCGGGCTAAGGCTAATGTTCGCAGTGGTCACAGTACAGAACACATTCATATCCATTTGTGTCTTAGCAGCTTATATTTACAATGAACAGGTTATAACAATTGTGAACTAAGAAAATGATGATAAAAGATCCAGAACAGATCAGAACCAGTCATGGTCATATGTTGACGATGAGCCGTACTTGTGTAAAGATCTAAAGTTGTTGGTGATTGGCTGTCGAATGTAACACAGTGATTGGTCATGTTGGGGTAAAAAGGTTTCTTTCTTATATTTTTATGTTGAGTGGAAAAAAGATAGGGTTGAAAGAAATTGTGTTTAACCACAGTGTAGTAAAAGGGTTCATATTTTTTGTTATTAAACTGCTTTGAATAAAGAAGTATTAAAAGGAAAGGTATCAAAAATCAAGGTATAGTACTGGTGCTGGTACATTTCCGTGGCAGCACAGCGCATTAAACTCTATTGAAGCACAGCTTCCATGGACTTCTATGGCACGGCACAGAATGGCTTTTTTCTGCAGAGAAGCTAGACGCTTATTGGATAAATGCAGCAAAATCGTCACTTCCAGGGAAGCCCAGCTTCTCTGGGAGTGAATGGAGCAGTGGGCGGGCCGGGCTGATGCATGATGATTGGAGGAACTGTCTAAAGGGCGGAACCCATTTTTGATAGACAGCAATTTTAAATATACACCGAAATTGGACCGATTTTGAGCTCAGGCCCATGCGGATTTGCAAGTGATGTTGTGAGACATCTGCTGCACATAGTATGTTATTTGCTGGTAATATAAACATATATAAATAATTTGCATGATTATAGGATTCTTGAGTTTGCTCCTTGTTTCAGCTTTGCAAAGTTCATTCGTATAATATAATATTCATATAATTTTATGATGTAGGCCTAAAATGAGCTTCCCCTGTTTGAAAGAGTATCAGCCACCACTGAACATCTTAATCACAACTTAATCACACCACACCAAACCATGCTGTAATATACTGTTATATAACATAATATGTATATATATATATATATATATATATATATATACCCCATCCTGGGTTATTCCCTGCCTTGCACCTGCTGTTTCCATGATAGGCTCTAGACCACAGTGGCGCTGCATAGGACAGTATAGAAAATGGATTGATGGATATATTATATGACATTGCATTGCATAAATTTTACCTCTGTATGGCCTTTGGACGTTTTGAGCATCAAACAACCAGCTTTTATCCCTTTAGGTACGGAGCAATTTCCTTACCTGCTTCTCTCCAGAGTATCGGCGCACCACCTTCATGATGATGGCTGTTTGGTTCTCCATGTCCTTCAGGTGAGAGATACCGATTGGAGGACACTGCTGCTGTAAATGTCATTTGGCCATACATGCCTTTTAATCCAGTGTTTCTCAATCCTGCTCCTGGAGTACCACCTGCCCGAAAGTTTTTGGTTAAACCCACACTGCTTACAACCTACCATCTTCATTATTAGTCCATTAAGTAACACCTGATGTTAAGATCAGGCTGGAGTGAGAACTTTCTGGCAGGTGGTAATCTGGTTGTATTCCTAGATGTTTGCTATTGGTTTGATATTGTTGAAGGCGAGGGAGAATTCTACGTACTTATATACTGTTATAGACCACTTGTTTCGACTCTTTCTCCCTGTTGTCAGTTATTATGGTTTGACGGTGTGGTTCCCCGACATGATCAAGTACTTGCAGAAGCAGGAGTATTCCAGTCGCACAAAGGTGTTTATCAAAGAGAAGGTGGAGCATGTAACATTCAACTTCACCCTTGAAAACCAGGTGCACCGTAATGGAGAGTACTTCAATGACAAGTGAGTTCTCACTTCATCCATGCTCAGGGAGATGTGTAGCGCATCTTTTTAAGAGCCTGTGAAAGATTCTTGTATGTTGCGAAACACTGAGAAACAGCAATAGGTTTTCCAGGCTTGAATGCAACTTAAGGAAAATTAGGGTGCTGCCTTTGGGTGTTTTTTATGCTTCGCAAAGACATCTGCTGTGTGAATGTATGCCCCAGTTGCGTTTTCTGTCCCGAAGGTTCATGAACTTGAGAATGAAGTCCATGGTGTTCGAAGACTCTCTGTTTGAGGAGTGTTACTTTGAGGACATTACCTCCAGCAACACCTTCTTCAGAAACTGTTCCTTCATCTCCACACTCTTCTACAACACAGGTGTTCTGCAGCACACATTTTCCGCAGTAGGAACTACTCCTAAGTAGTCTTCATTCATTGTGAGAATAGCTACTATCCCGTATGAATTCTAATCGAATGTGTCTGAGTAACCTAGCAACCTTGCACGGTAACCATTTCATTTGGGAGTGAGGTGTGCATAGCAAAATGCAAGGCTGCCATTCCGATATGTCATGGCTTGAGTGATTTTTCTGAGCAATGTTCTTGAGAATGAAAGTCTCCTGACAGGTGAGGGACGGAAAATAAAGAAATACATCATACTGTTCTTGACTTATTGAATATTCCTGCCAGGTAGTGCGATCTGCCTTATCGAGCAACATGTTACGTTGTTTTTCTGAATATATCATAAACAGGAAGACGGTTCGGTGTGCATAGCCGCACCAAGAAAGAATAAGCTGTTTTAATCAGATACTGTTAGGTTCATTTATAAAGGTGATGTAATGCTTCAAAGCATTTATTTTGAGTGTTGGATACATTAAATGGCTCTCGATTGGGTTAGACGCCAGTAAAGCACCCCCCAGGCCTTTTTCAGTACAGGCTAAGGTTAGGACTTGGAGTTCTGGCTGCAGTAGTGTGATGATCATTCTCATCAGTAGCCAGTAAACCCCCACTCCCTGCCCCCAGACCTTTTTCAGTACAGGTTCATGAACTGCCGCCTGGTGAACAGCACCTTCTTACACAACAAAGAGGGCTGCATGCTGGACTTCAGCGACGAAAACAACGCCTACATGATCTACTTCGTCAGCTTCCTGGGAACGCTGGCCGTGCTGCCAGGGAACATCGTGTCCGCCCTGCTCATGGATAAGATCGGCCGTCTGAGGATGCTGGGTAAGCTGGGCGGCCCTGGGGCTGTGCTGCCACTGAGACAGCCCGCCTGGTTTTAAGCTACGCTGTTTACACTGGACACAGGCTGATCTTTACTCTGGGTGTAGCTGTGTGGTGATTTTCTGCTGGACCTGGCACTGAATATCAAAGATGCAACAGAGGGAGAGACAGCTGTGAGGCAAAAAACAACTTTTTAATATTTCAATGATGAATTCAGTGTGGGGGCGGCGCAGTAGCTAACTGATGCTTCATGCCTCTGGAGACCCGGGTTTGAGACCCTGCCCCAGCATTGCATGTGTGGCGTGTGCTTCATCTCCACATGTCGTCGTAAGGTTTCCTCCGGGTTCTCCGGTTTCCCCCCCCAGTCCAAAAGCATGCTGCGCTTCTGGGATAGGCTCTGGACCCCTGCGACCTTGACTAGGACAAGCGGGCACAGAAAATTGATTGATCTGGTTTTAGAGCAGTGCTGGTTCTAGAACCATCTGGCAGATAATGTCTGTAAAACATCTTTGGAATCAGTAAAGTTCTCCTTAATCTTATTTTGGTGGCTTTGTGGATCGCATAATGACCTCCCCCCTACAGGTTTAGGATTTGAATCCCAACCCCTGCTTTGTGCATCTACATGTTCTCCTGGTATTACATCACTTCCCTTCTGCACTCAGAAAACTTGCTGTTAGCAAAATTGTTGTTAGAGCAGGGGTGCCCAACTCCAGTCCTGGGGGGCTAGAATCCAACACAGTTTGCAGATTTCCCTGCCCTGACATACCTATTAAACCTGGTAATTAGCTGAGTAAGATGTGTTTGAGCAGGGAAATCTGTAGACTGTGTTGGATTCTGGCCCTCCAGGACTGGAGTTGGGCACCCCTGTGTTGGAGTATTGGTCATAGTGTGCCCGTGTGCGCTGTGGTGGACTGGCACGCCGTCCTGGGTGTTCCCCTGCCCCGTGCTTCCGGTGACACTGCAAGCAGTCCAGGAAAATGGATGGTCAGTCACGCTCTGTGACGTGCCATCTTAATCATCGCCCGAGACTAATTATCCGTCTCACCTGTGTCCCGGGAATCTGCAGCCATTTCAGGCAGCAGAGTGACCCAAGCCACCTTACGTGCTTCTGCGTCTTCGCTGAGATGTTTCCTGAAACTGACGTTGCCTATTTTTAATCTCATCCCATTAGACATAATGTGCATGATTTATTGTGGCAGAAAGCAGCCCGGTCTGGAGGTCTGTTCTCATCCATCTAACAGCCCCTGCTCCTCCTCCTTTTCTGGGTGTTTCCCCTCCTCAGCCGGCTCCAGCGTGATCTCCTGCGTCAGCTGCTTCTTCCTGTCCTTCGGCAGCAGCGAGTCGGCCATGATTGCGCTGCTCTGCCTTTTCGGGGGCATCAGCATCGCCTCCTGGAACTCCCTGGATGTGCTCACGGTGGAGCTGTACCCCTCGGACAAAAGGTGATCCCAGAGCGCTGCCCCCTTGCGTTTCTGCTGAATGTCGGGATAAGGTGTGACGTGGGGCGCGGCCCGTGTTCCCCGGGTCAGTCTCGCTCGGTGATAGGTCAGGGCTCGTCTTACAGATGAGGCTTTTCTAATTTGGGAAAAAATCTTGCAGGATTCCTGCAGGCGCCTCCCAGAAATATAGTCTGTCCTGTTATGCAAGGTCATCCCTATTACTGAAAAATACACGTAGATGAGTGACATGCTTCTTTGGACTTTGACAAAGTACCTCATCACCTGTTCTCCCAGGCCCTGGTCCTCACACCTACTTGTGCGTGTGCTAGTGTTTCATCCAGTTGACCTCTTGTTTAATTTGGCTCTATTAATACCTTACTTGGTTGCATTCCAGGAATGAAAACCCGTGATAGAATGTGCCTACAAGTTCTTACAAATTCCGCTACACATTTGCAAAAAACTGCTACCATAAATTACTATTATATTGAAAGAACAATTAGACATCGTAGTTTTCTATTTATAAAAAAGTTGGTTTGATGCAATTAGGAGATGAAAGTGGGTCCTAAGGAAATGCATTCCGGAATGAGTTTATTTGAATTAAAATGTGATTTGTTCATTTAGCTGCTCAGTCAGTTGAGGGAACTGGTGGATGAAATCAAGTACCAGTCCTGATGTACCCTGATGTACAGCAACAAGTGTTATAAAATAGCTCTTTGGATTATACCACCACCTTGTGGCCAGATCCTGCTATTGAGATTCAAAAAGATTCAAATGCAATTAAAAGCGGTAATGTTCAAGCTTATTTAAGTGACTGAGCACAATTAACATTAATTAACAGTTGACGATGAGTCCTGTGAAGTAATGAAGTATAGCCCCAAAGAATGCTATTTCACACATTACATTGCGGTTGATGCAAAGTAGTCTAGGACACACATTCTAAAAATGAATTTCAATACATTTGAAAGGAAAATGCTTGTATATATGAGTATGAAAACTGCACACAGAGGTTTAGGGACCTGTGCTCGTGTTCAGAAGTTTGTGAGTTCAAATCCCTTGGCCAGCAGAGTATTCAGAGTATTCAAAGAAGCAGAGTGAGGCCCTTAACCCCAACCGCACCAGGGCACTGCCTGACCCTGCATTCACATGCTCACCAAAAGCATCTGCAAAATAAATAAAACGTGACTCAAATATGTCGCCTCTTTTATACAGAACAACAGCCTTCGGGTTCCTGAATGCCCTGTGCAAGCTGGCAGCTGTGCTGGGCATCAGCATCTTCACCTCCTTCGTGGGCATCACCAAGGCTGTGCCCATCTTGTTTGCGTCGGGGGCTCTGGCCGTGGGCAGCTTCCTGGCCCTGAAACTCCCAGAGACGCGTGGTCAAGTGCTGCAGTAATAGGGAGCCGTCAGCAGGGGCAGCGAGGAGCGTAAGCAGCCACATTGTGACTGGAGCCAGCGAACCTTGGCCCAAAAATCCCAGGTGACTGCATATGGTTGTGGATAAAAACACAGCCCCTAAACCATAAAATACTCGTTGCCATCATATAATATTGAATGGGTGTACAAGCAACTTTTTACTTTGATTTTCAGCTGCCCTTTCAAAAAACACTGAGCAAGGTATTTGCTGCAAAATGTTATTAAGCATCTGTGACTTCTTCACACCTGGGGGGGTTCTGTTTCAGAAGAACATGCTTCTGGTGTTATTTAATCTCACCTCACCGCATCTGTCAATAATATAAAAAAAAAGAAAAAAGAAAAAATCAGGCTATAAAAATGTGTCAAAATTACAATATTGGTCCTATATTATGTAAGCAATGTCAAACATCTTAAATGTTTGGTTTAATTATGCTGTATAATTACGATGATAATTTTATCTACTTAGAATGCCATAGAATCTCTGTTGTGTCTACAATAATGTTTACCTAACTTTCACTAAGCTAAGATGCATTGTGTAATACTTACAGCACAATTTCAAGGGACAGTAGGGGCAGGGGTTCAAGGCGCTTTCTTTGGGCAAGATACTGAAAGGTACAGTAGAAGGTAGAGTAGAAGCTGTCCCCAGGGATATGTGGTGGGGTTAGCTGCTTTAACTAGGAGCGTTACCACTTTTTAACCTTGTCTTGGACAGCTAGGGTGTCTACAGCGATTTCTTATCATGGTCTTTTAAGGTTGTTAACAGCCAGAATGAGAACACCCCGCTTTTGATGGTCTAACCAGATCGTCATGCATTGAGTTCTTTCCATAATCACTGGGATTGCACATATTCAGACATGGAGCTACCCTTTAATTATCCAGAACATTCCAGACCCACTCTTCTGCTGCATTCCTTTAAATGTATCCTTGCTGAACTGAAGACTAGATATTAATGGAACAAAAAAATAGTTTGAAGGGGTTTTGCATTGACTGCTTTGATTTTTGTTGAGCTCTCAAAGTCACTGTCACCTGTCTGTTTTCCATCCTCCCTCCATGCCGTCACCTTCTCGAGTACAGGGTATGCAGTCATTGTCAGGTCACTGAATATGACTCTTTGAAATGTCACCAGACGTCACTTTTAGATCATTTTAGTCTATTGTAGAATCACCCTTAAACCTATTCAGTTATATTTCTAGCACAGAAACTGTCACATCAGTGCAAACTAATGCGTTGTTTGCTGGATTAGCAAAAGTACAAAACATGAATTATCGTGTAAATACACCTCAATTAGCCGATTTGAAAACGATTCCTGCATGTGAAAAAAGTGAATTCAGGAAGCGTCTAAAAGGCACCACAAAACCAAAGACACGGATGTCTTTGGACTTGGCAAGGGAATAGAATAGTTTTATATTTATATTATATTAGAGCATTCGTGTCGTGATATTTCAACACCCACCCCCCCAAAAAAAAATAATAAATGAGGGGAAGAGTGACCCTGTCTTCTGATTGTATCTGTGGCTCATCCTTCTGCAAAGGGGAGGGGGATTGTTTCATATAAGTCGAGATGAGAAAAGCACAGCTGTGTTAAAGGACCATTTTTAAACAAGTTCAAGGAAAATCAAAATTCAACAAAATTCAAAACCGAACACTTCATTGTTCCATTCATGTATTGTAGTATTCTGAGACTCTTGCAGGTTTTTTTATGTATATATTTTGGCTAATTTGATTATTTATTCATAATTTAAAAAGAGATATATTTTACTGAGATTCCATGCTATCATGCATTTTGAGTGTTTGTCCTTGTTGAATATTCTGTGCCAAAATAATGCTAACACGAGACATTTATATGGAAGCATGCGTGTGGTGTGTATGTGGGTGTGTGTATCCAGTACCTTTGAGCGTGTTCTTTATTAACTATATTTTTATTTTCTTATTGTCTTAAATTATCAAGCCGGTTTGGTAATAATCCGCTTGTTACGCCGCGTCATTTCTGTAAATGTACGCAGTTTACGTAAATCCAGCGTCCTCGCTGTTTTAGATGCACATTTTTTTTTGTTTTTAATGTCACAAGACCGCAGACATTTTTAAACTCAAAGATAGGCATCATGGACTGAAAGAGGCATCAGACGCGATGTCGTCGCGTTTGTGATTGCAGAAAGACAGTGTTTTACAATGATATTGTGCCATTGAATAAACTTAGCACTTTGCCGCTGTAAAAATACATGCAAATTTTGCAGTAGATTGTTCTCGCACTAACGGAGTCGTATTTTATTTTAGTTGGCCAATCAAACAGTCTGAACCCTATTTTGTCTCTTGTATCACATCCCCATGTAAAAGTGCACCAAAACCAATGGAAACAGCTTACAGCCTTATTTGTATTTATTCTTATTTTTAAAGTTAGCTAGTGTGCTCCGTTTCTCACACCTGATTCTCCTCCAGCTGACACCATTGTACAGCCAAAAATGGCAGAGGCAGGCGTTTCTAACTTGTTGTAAGGACCGTATCTTTTTCTACCTGGAGAGATGTTACATAACTGTGGTGCTGTAGGAATATGGTTGGTATTTTCTTGGTATGTCAGCAAGAAGACTCCATCGTCTCCATTCTTAATCTGTGAACTGCCGTTAAACAAAAAGTAAGAGTTTCTGCACAGAGTCAAACAAATATACCAGTGAAAAGCACTTCCGCATGCTGTGCCAAGTTATCGTTATATTTACTGCCAAGTTATAGTCGGATAGTAGCCATATAGCACCATATCAAGCAAAAACTAGAGCATTTTTTTGACACTTTAATTTAGAAAATCATTCCAGAGCATTTAAATATAACTGGAAGTCACACATAATATCGAAGTGGCCTAAGGTATTTTGCAGGGAGACAAAGCACAAAAAAGAAACATACAGTTAATTTTACTCGCTTTTTGGGTTAGATCACCATAGAATAGGCTGAGAATCACTGACATTATTTTGGACCTTACATTCAGTGGTTTTCTAAAGTTTTACCACGTCAGTCTTTTACAATATCACATTTCCACAGAAACACAAAGACACAGATTTGAATATCAGCATGACGACACCAGTTGTGTGTTGGGTCAAGACCCATTGAAACACTATGCTCTGTGTAATGCATCTACCAGATCTATGGTCCTTTTGCGACCTTGTTGTCTGCCTTGTGCTCTAGACTATTTAATGCATGATGAGCACAGTACATTAAAGATGTAGTGATTCAAATGAGTTACCTGGTCTTACTTTATGAACTGTATATTCAATGAAACCAGTAAATTGTGGACATCAAAGTTTACAAAAAGAGAGACTACCACCTGTAAAGCATTTGCTGATAACAGTTCGACAAAGTCTGATTAAGAAGACTTAGCTACCAGGACCACAGTTAGCATTAATGCATGTCTCAGATACACTGCTACATTTTCTTTATAACTCTGCTTCAGCATTATGATGTCATACGTTTTTTTTTTTTCGAACTAAACTGATATTGATCAAATACCACTGAACTGAGCATCCGAATTAGAACCACATCTCGGTTCTCTCTGCACGGGACAGAACACAACTAAAAACAAAAACGTTATTTTCTAGCCAGATTTGTTACATTCCTTTTGTCTTTTGATTTTCCTTAAATGTGATTGAGTTTTAATTACAGGTGCAAAATAATTGAAGCAATAACCACGGAAACACGTTGTTTGCGCAGCACTGCCCAGCCAGCTAACAGAAGCCAAACGCGTTGCCAGTTTGCGGCTCAGCCCTGTGAAGCTGTGGTCCTTCACGATGTAAACGTCCAGCTAAATCTCTGAGGAATGCCGTGTCTGTGTCAAATATGAAGCATTACCATTATTTAAACATTCAACTTTTAACTTTGTAATTGTCGTGTGCTGTAGAAATTGTGGATGTTTATATGTAAACATATAATATGTTTAAAAACAACAAAAATACAAAAAGAAAACAACCTAAATGACTGAATACTATTGTATGTTGTCTTTAATTTTTTGTGTTTTGTAAAGGACAATTTAAAAATGTGAATTATGTCAATGGTAATTATTACTGGATATGAAGACTATGTTAATGTAACACCCTCAAGTTACTGTACATTGGTTTATGTGAGAGTTTTTTTTTTCAGCTTAATTTTGTTAATGAATCGGGATTCTACAGTCCTTACTATAATGTCAGCCTCCCACTACTGCAATGGAGTGAACAATACACATGGATAACATACAGTAATAAACATTGAAGAAACTGCGATTTGCACCATCTCACTCTGTTATCCTTTCCTGTGTTCTGCATTTACACTACATTTCTGTCTATTTAGCACACGCTTTTATCCAAAGTGACGTAGAATCAAGGCAGATCATACATCAAATTTAATGCTATCATGGAGCCAACTTAGGTACAAGTACTAGCAGGCTAACAGGATTGCTAACTTTGGTCAGCTGACTGGCGTGAGATTTTCAATTTGAGACATTTCTGCACACTCATTTACATGTAGGTAAGAGTTGTATTACCTTGTAAATAGTCTGCATGGTTTGTAGACCACCCCAATGCATTTAATGTAGCTAATTTTCGGTTTATAATGGAATAATATATATTTGCTGCAAGATTTCTTGTGTCAGCATAAAAGTGAGAAAGTGTGAATGTCATGCCAGATGCGTGAGAGTTGGTCTAACCAACTCTCCAGTAAGTGACAAAGGCATTTCTATTTGATACACCACGCTGGAACACTGTTTTTTTTTCTTTTTAATACATTAAGGATTATCCAGTTTACATACATTAGTTCAAATACGCAATTTGGTGTATTGGCGAGTTTTTAAAGTTCCCATTGTGTATGTGTGTGCGCATGTGTGCTTTTGTACATAACACACTAGGCTGGCATCCCATCCGGGGCATTCCCCTGCCATGTGTCCTCGGCCTATATGAAGTTTGCTCAGAGTCTTACCCAGTGCTGGAATGGATGGGTGCAAATGCACGGTGATATGATCACATTATTTTACATCACATTTTACTCCCAAAAGGTATAATGTACACACTGAATTCCGTTTAGAACAATATGAACTTAAACAAAGTTATTTCACACTATTTCATACTCATAATACAATAGCTTGGGGCGTGTTAGCATCGAGGTTTGTCATTCTCACAAAACTCTCAAAAGCGGGGACAAGTACACATCATACAAAAATGCCAAATTAAATTTACAATACTGCATTTTAAATTGTGTTATTGCCATTATTATAAAAGAGCGCATTGACCAACTAAAATTCATACTGCATTCTTATGAATCACTTGTAGTTTGAAGACGCTTTGCCTCGAGAACTACAGTCCCCAGGATTCAATGCGCTCGTCCTAATATGCGCATGCGGTAAGGATCCCTAGCATAGGTCGTCTTTCAGCTACGGTGAGACCAACTTTAAAGGGTATTTTATATTGCAATATGACTTGAGTAAAACTGTAAACGTTTATTATTAATATATAGGAATATCGCGAGATCACATGTGTTTATTCATTATGAGTAGATGCGAAATAAATAAGCCGGGCTAGCTGCCGTGCTAGCAATGTCGCCACTTAAAGCATGGAGTATTTTTTCGTTTTTGATGTATCCTCTGAAGTAGTATTGCTTGATTACTAATGCTACACTTTTAAATAAAATAATAGCTAGAAAGGTTAACAAAACATATGGCGAAGTCCATGTGACAGTGATATTTTATAAGCACGTGATGTTGCAAACGCGATATTTCACTGCTATTGATCTGATTTTCATTCGGGTTTGAGCTTAGATTTGAAGATGGTTTGGTTTCATGTAATTTTCAGTGTTATATTAAGAGTCGAGTGGTTGAAGATACCAAATACTTGACTTTTAACGTTGAAACTCTGACCCAGAATGTAACTGCTTTGTTTCCCTGGTTACTGCTTTTCGTAGGTTTGGTCTTCAGCCTTGGCAGATTGGATTGAATGGGCTGCCCAGCCAGTATCTGCTGATGCTGCACAGAGTCCTCCATAACGCTCGTCCCCATCTCAGCACTGCCTTTTTCACCAGGCACATCGTCCCGGCCCGGTTTCAGATGGACACCAGCCGGCCGGTTGAGCGTACCATACGGGCCAAGCTGACCCAGGCCCTGGATCCGAAGCACCTGGAGGTCCTGAACGAGAGCCACATGCACGCAGTCCCTCCTGGGTCCGAGTCTCACTTCCGGGTGCTGGTGGTGAGCTCCCGCTTTGAGGGGCTCTCCCTGCTCCAGCGGCACAGGCTGGTCAACCAGGCGTTACGAGAAGAGCTCAGCAGCTCTGTGCATGCACTGGCCATCCAGACCAAAACACCGGAGCAGTGGGAGGAAGAGCCTACCCTGGCCAAGAGCCCACCATGCCTGGGAGGCTCCAAGCATGACAGCAGCATGGCGGAAAAGCTGAAAGCAGCTCAGGACTGAGCCGGGACCCATCCCTGCTCGCCGGTGCGAGCGATGAGAGACTAAATCATTAGGGTGCCATCTTAGCAGTATGGACCAGAGTTTTTCAGCTTGTTACTGTCTACATGTCTGTTAGGAATCTCTAGTACATGGGAGTTCGAAACTTCTGTTTCCTGTGAAACATTACATAAAAATTTGTCACCACTGTTGTGTAATAACCAGCTGAAATGTACATCCATGACATTTAACAGTAAGGCCTTCTATTATTCACAATGCACCCATTGTTTACTTTACTTGGACACAAGATTTACACTGTGGTGAATCCGGATGTGTCACTGATTATTTTCTGGGAATTTACCCAAGTGGACGGCAGATTGATAGCTTGGTAGTGCAAACCGGTTTATATTTCAAAGGTGTCTACAGAAACTGTTCTAAAAAGTATTATGTCATATTGTTTCCTAATAATTTAAGTTTATTTCTAGTGTTAGAAATTTACGTTAAAACCTGAACAGTGTACCTGTCATTCAAGACATCAGATAGTTTATTTGGCTTTTGTGAAAGACCAAACTTTGAACATATCATTGATTGAATATAGATTAAGGTTCATTTTAATTCTAAGAAAATATGTCAAGTTGCATATGAAATAGGTAATAAAAAGAAAATAATTCAAATGCTTACCTACTTGTGAGAAGATGTTTTGCACTTTGACCACATGAGGGCAGTAAACATTTACGTCTTTGCATTTAAACTGTAAATTTGTAGTTATTATAATAAGCACAACCGTTACAGTCAGGAAAGTTTTTTTTAGGCACACTGACATAAAGGAGAGTCTATGATAAATTCAGAATCAAATGGTGATGACTAATAATTTACTGGGCTGGTATTAAAAATCAGCACTAGGCTGCAGCCACGCAGGCCCACCTCACACACAGCGCTCACAGAAAGTCCTTGCATTCTTGCTTAATTCAGTTATTAATTCACATGTTTTCAGTTTTATAGCAAAAATCATAACTTTATTTGTTTACAAAAATATATATAAAATTAGAAACAACCAGTAGTTTTAAGTAAATAATTTATTTAAGGAAATAATATATTGAAACCCAAATTATACTACTAAAAGTAATAAATGAGTAAAAAATTATTTGACAAGCAAACACCAAACACCAAATATTTGTGGGCATCCCTTTGGTAGCCAAAGAGTACAATTGCAATCAATGCAATGTATATGCAATTCTTCTGATTACTGGAGAAAGGGAGGTGGGGTTCTCCCACAATGATTTTTTCTGAGCACAGTGGCCCATCACAACATATTTTGCTGGGCCACAACCCCAGGGCCCCAACAGGAAAGTGCCCAGTGTGTCAGGTGGCCAGTCCAGCCCTGCTCCTTACCTCAAGTAACTTGGTGTAACCATGGACATGAGAAAGTAAAAATCTAAAGGAGGTTGTCACCCGAAACACTAAAAATAGGATTATTTATATTAATAAATCCTTTACATGAATACAATGTGATAATTTAGCATCCTTATGTAGTAAATCAGTTGTGCATGTATTTTTGTGTGTCCTGCCATGGGCGGGCACCCCATCTTGGGCTGTTCCGGATTGGCTTGGACCCCAACCCCCCCATTGTCCCAGCAGTACCCTTTGGCAACTCTAAAAGCCCCCAGGGTGTGTGGTCAGGGGTGGCTTGTGCTCTCAGGGGTTTTACTGCTAATGCGGTTAGTACGTAGCCAATCCCTGCCAGTCATTCAGATACCTAAAATTCTGTTTCTCATGCCCTCATGTCTTTTTAAATCTACATTAGGACACACTGGCAATGCATTAATTCTATTTTGTTTTTTTTTCAGTTTCTATGTCACCTGAAGAGTTGACTGGCACTGCTTTGAGTAAGCGATTATTGTAGTGGAACGGTCGGGTGGTTTCGGAGGAGTACGCCTTTAATACCAGCGTCTGTGATGCCAAACAAAGATGTGCTCAGCATGTCGATTCTGTAGAAATGTACGAGCCCAGATACATTTTCAGTTGCCCACGTTGTACTGTATAATTTTCATGCATAAAGAGCAGCTAAAAACCTTCACATCTTCTAATAATAAATCACCATGTAAGATATTATGTTCAATATATCATATAAGAATTTTCATAAATAATCCACTCATTCAGCACACCCCATGGTAATACAGTCAGCACATAGCCAGTCCCTAATAGGGGTGTCCAAATTAACACGTTTTAATACAACAAACCATGACCCATTATGCCTTGAAATTAACGCTAACTCATTAATGTTGCCATTCCTACATACGATTTCTTTCCTAGCCAGTAGTTTTTGGTCCTCGCCCTTTGTCTAAATGACTCGCCTCGGGCAAGTGGGCAAGTTTAATTTCCAGCTCCGTATGTAATGTGTTCTCCCGAATGGGTGTGCAGGGTGTGCAGGGTGTGCAGTGTGGCTCAGTGGATTAGGGAACTGTATCAGTGACTGCATAGTTCCTGGCTAAAATCCTGTTGTTAGCAGAATGATGTCACCACTGGGCCATTAAGCAAAGCGCTTTGCTTGGAGTTGCCGCAGGGACTGTCCGACACGGCTTTGTCAATTATATGTCACTCGTTAAAGCATTTGTTAAATAAAATGTAAATTGCAGGTAATAATGCAGCTCAGTAGATTATTGAATGAAGCTTATGGGCAATATAACGAACCCTCCTGCATTAGAATTCCCCTGGTTGCTTGGTTTATGGATGTTATTCAAACAAGATTTTGATAGTCCTTAAGGATATTTGGATAGAAAATATTTATTGACCGAATACATCATTTTTTTTAGCCAGCACTGATTGATGTCTTGGTGGGGACCTTTCCAAAGGGTCTCTGCTGTGCCCTTGTGACCCAGTCTGCAAGCATCTCCAGTGGGAAGTACTGCTGTCTTGCGTCAGAGCATTGTGCGTGTTGGGAATAGCCTTGCTGGAGATGGCTGGGACGCTGGGCTTCTGTGTGTTCCCGCGAGTGGCCTGCGGGTTTGGCATGCTGGCTGATTTATACCAGTGTCCCAGAGAAGGGCTGCACAGCTCAGCTGGCTTCTCCGGTGGGGTCTGCCTAGTCATGTCTGTTCCATGCCTGGCCCTGTCACTCCAAACAAATCCCAAAGGAATAACGCCGTGTCCTTGGGGACTCGCATGCAGTCCACACTTTTGCCCCCTCCCAACTCCCAGTAGGGTGCACAAATGTGGACTGTCTGGCAGGGAGCTGGAAGGGAGCAAAAACATGGACCATCTGTGAGTCCCCAAGGTTTGGGTTGGGAAACGATGGAATATTGCATTCAACATCAGTTTGGGTGATTTAGCTCCAAAAACAAAATCTTATTTGATGCACGCTGCAGCTTTGGTTTTGTCGGGTTTGTGTTTTACTGGCATTTACTGTTTAATTTAATTCTTAAGAGAGTAATTTACGTAACATGTCTTCTTTGAAAAAGTTTGCAAGGAAGATGTCTAGATTGGTGTTTACCAATCCGGTCCTAGGGGACCCGCGGACAGTCCACGTATTTGGCCTGGAGCTGAGCAGGAGCAAAAATGTGGACTGTCTGGCAGGGACCTGGAAGGGAGCAAAAACATGGACAAACTGGGGGTCCCCTAGGACTAGATTGGGAAACACTGCTCTAGATATACTGATTGCCATGGAAATAATGAGACACACAGGAGGGAAATGTGCATGTGCTTTAGTAACACTCAGTAGTCCGAGGATTTAATGCAGGAAAGGATCAGCGGGGATTTGGGGGGAAAATACGTGCAGGTGTGAAAAGTTAACATCACATGATTTATCTGGTGGAGGCATAAGGAAGGTCAAATGTTTCTTTTTTTCAGTATGACCATAAAAATCTGTTTGATTTAATTCAATCATTTGGGACTGTTCTCAAGGAAATCATGCCAATTTCCAATGTACCAAAGTTTAAATGAATACTTTTCTGCTGTGCTAATATTCCATATTTATTTGGCTAATTGAATTGTTGTGAGTCGTGCTTTTTTGTATCTGTGTCTTGTGAGCCTTACTATTGTGTCTGTAGTGATACATATGCACACATTGCGGTATTTTTGTGTGCAGCGATTAGCTGTGGCTTCAGCACATGGCCTCTATCAATCTTTACTGCTGCCAGTTTCCACAAACACTCGAATGGTAGCCATTCACCGCCGGCTAGTTAAATATTAATGAGAGGCATTATAGCTGTGGCACTTTGTTGAGGGCTAACAAAACAGACAATAAAGTGGAAGATCTAGTTTGGCGTTGGAAACTAGCTCTAGGGGGACAGCACAGTGGCACTGTGTGCAGCATGGTCACCTCACACCTCTGCAGACCAAGGTTCAAGTTTCCACCCCAGCTCTCTCTGTGTGGAGTTTCCATGTGCTCCCCATGGTCATTGTGGGGTTTCCTTTGGGTTCTCCTGTCTTGCCTACAAGTTGGTGCTGTGTCCTGGGGCATTCCCTGCCTTGCACCCATAGCTTCTTGGATAGCCCCCTTCCTGTGACCCCACATAGTTCACATGGCAAATTGCGATTGATAATAGAGCTGAATGGAAAATTCACAGTTACCTTGCCATGGCAACGTTATGAAAGTCCATAATAAATGCACGTATTTCCCTCTTTAATAACTGGAGTATGGCTGGGGAGAAGTGGCCAGTGTCAGAGAAGACTGGCATGCCGACAATTATGGGCCGAGGAGATGAGAACATTCAATATGGGAAATGAAGTTTCAAGATGGAGAAAGACAGAGAGGTTCACGGTCCAGCCGTCACACGCATTCCTGCTGTAAGGTCACATGTGGGTGGGTTGAAAGTCCCTCCAGGGCCCCTGTCATCCGTCACCCACGTTTACTTTACAGGAACAGACGCAAAGCCGCTCTTGCTCAGCCTAACCCGATTCAGCAGGATCTTTGCATGCTCACCCCACTGGTAACCTCGACCAAATCGTTACCAGTCAATATCTCCTCGATTTTAAGTATGGAATCAAGGAATAATTAGTGCATCCAGGATCATGAGCAAACAATGCGTAAGTGCTGTGTGGAAGCTGATACCGCAGTAACCGCCCGGGATAAGTGGAGTGGAACTTGGAGGGATAATAACAAAGTAGCAATAGATTTACTGCTATAAATCTTTTTTCAGCCGTGCACTTGGGCCACATCTGGTCGGCCCGGTTTCTCATGCGCGCACGCTCAGTCAGCGGACAAAGGCAGGCCCTCTGGAGCAGAAAGGCAGCCGTGACCCCCCGCTGCTGGAAGGTCATGCATTCCCTTTTGCCAGAGCCCAGCCGAACGGGCATCTGCACACAGATGTTCCACAGGTAAAGCTTGCACATCTATCACCACCCCATCCCCCAGAGCTGCAGTCAGCTGCACCTTGCTTGTTAACGACTGAGCTCCTGGTGCCTTGCTTCAGGTGTTGTAAACGAAAAGCCTAGATGAGAACCTCAACAAAGCTCAACAAATTTTTTTTTCTGTTCTTTTTTCCACTACAAGCAATATTACAGTGTTCACTGTCCAAATCCAGCATTGCAGTGGAAATTAATGCATGCAACCTTGCTAAACCAAGAAGGCCGCTCGGGCCGCGCTTTGAACAGGAAGTTCGGCCAAAAGGGAGCTATTCTGAAATTTTCCAAGTACAAAGAAAGCAAATCAAAGCTACATGTTAAAAATAACAAAATGCATTAACATACAGGTGTCAGGTGATTTGATATATTTGGGCTTGTGCTCTCAAAAAGGTCTTTTGATTTTCTAAGTGCCACTGCTCTTCTGCTCAATGATGGCTGAAGGACTTCTGACGCCATGCCATGTGACCTCTTTTTTTTTACAGCCTTTGTTCAAAATGACCCCCGCTCCTGTACCCCTCTCTAATCTTAGATCTTCATTTTTAACCCATAAAAAAGGAGGCTCTCAAGTTCATTTTATGAGTGCCTTGAATAGTTATTAGCCATTACAATTATGCTCTTACGCCAGAGCAAATGTCAGAGTAGCCAAGTGCTTCCATTTGGTTTATATAACACAAGTGTATCACATTTCCTTTGCCTTATTTGGGTAGGATATAGATGGCACTGTGGCTTGCAGTGTGTGTGATGAGCCAAGGACACGAAGTAAAACAAAAAAACTCTCTTTTTGCCAAAAAAATAATATTTTGATTCCCTAACTTGTTTTTTTCTCTCTCTTTATCTTTTTCTTCTCCTGATTTTACTCTTACCGTGTGTTGATGTTACCTTTGCAGGATGGCTTCTGTCTCCCCTTTCCATCCATTACCGCGGGGCCGCGATTGACTTGGGAGTATTTACAAAACAGAGCAGCCCCTCTCTGAACCCACTTCCTGCGCCCCGACACCCTGCATCCGTCTCTCATGCGCACAAACAGACATCTACACAGTTCTTTGTTTGGGTCCATTTGACCAGAAAACAGCTCGAATCTACTTGTTGGAGATATATCTCATGTGACTGGCAGGAGCTCTAGTGCTGATGCTCTTCACGGAGCATTCCAGCCTGTCTTCTCCCTCAGGTCAAAGTAGGGAATACGACAAGCACAGCAGGAACAAAGAAGCTGGCCCTTTTATGTCATATGAAGTGCTGCAGGAATCACATGTTTGATGACACACATGATTTACAAGGGTTTACTGTTCACAAAAGTAAATCTTAGCACATGTAAGAAAGCCCTCAGATATAGAACATTATTGTTACTTTGTAGTTGTGATAGAAATGGTAACATAATTATACCTGCCGTTTCATTACCATCTTAATCATTACATGTGGAATAAAAACATTGAATGTCGAAAAGTTTACAGTCGATACTGTAGCTTTTCAATCACAGTTAAAGCATTTTCTGAGACCAATTTTTGGGCAATGCAGTATTAGCAGTGATATTCATTTTGTAATACAGATTGCAGTGTCAGGCTATACATGTATTTCTATTAGAGTTACAGTCAAACATCTGGGAAGAATCAGTGCATCTCTTAAAATCTGATATTAATTAATTTATCTTGTAGCCGGTGAGAAATGCAGTTGAAGATTTCTAATTTACTGGTGTTAAAGTTTCTTCTGATTTGTATGGCTGCACAAATTTCTGCAGTGAAAGAAGTTTCCATTACATTCAATCAAGCTGCAATATTTTTTGTTTTGAAAAATAACAATAAAAATGCTCACTTTAAAGAAGTTTGACTATGTTATGGAGCAGCCTGATGATATAGAGCTGGACGGTGTATGTGAACAGCTCTTGGATGGCCAAGTAGGTCAAGAGAATGAATGTGGGGTGAAGGGGCTCACAAAAGCATGAGAAGAAGGTCAACCGTAAAATCCCCCCTACCCCCAGGGTAGGACCCTGGGACAGGAGACACTGAGGCTGCATGAGAGGGCTTCTGCTCAGCTGTCCACTAACCCCCCCTCAGCCACGGGCCATCATTACCAACATTGGTGGTGCTGTTGTGTATTCTCCATCCTTCTCCTTAGACTAGCTCTTCATACATCTACAAAATCAGGAAAAAGGATGGATTTTACTCTATGACTGTCATATATTCATGGCGATGGAGAGGTCTGGGAACAACGGGAGGAGACGAGTCTTGGTAAATTCCAAATCAGCTTACGGCTTCACAAAGCACCCAAATGCAAAAGCCTGTGGGCCCGGGGTCACCAAAGTGTAGCAACCTCACCAAGCTGCAGGGAAAAACTTTGTGCTCCTATTTGTGCCAAAGGCAGCAAAGTATATGGGAACAGATGAGCTTGTTTGTCTGATTATCGGTTCATTTGACAGAGACACTGCATACTGGTAACATTTTCTGTAAACATGCCAGTTAGTCAAAAAGCTAGTTTTCATCTGTAGTCCCTACTCAAGTGATTTAATCAAGTATTTTATTTTCCATTGATTTCACAGTCACAAATACTCCTATGGATTCATTAGGCAGCCTAATGTTGATTGCAGACAGACGTGCATAGTGAAGGTGTTTGCATTGTATGTAATTACGGGAAGACCTGCTGTGGAAGTCCTCAATGTGCGAAAACAAAACTTTCCATTATGTTTTGTTCTGACTGGGCATTTAAGGCTCTTAAGGAGCTTAACAGTGTTTGCCGTAAGCATGCTTGATTGCTTCAGATCCTCTCTGTATTGGGACAAGGAGACCACCAGCAGAATAGCAAAAGAAAATGGGTATTATGGTGTTTCATTTACCAAGTTTTTGTACTGATCGAGTAAAAACTATGGGCGCGTTCTAAGGAACCAGAACTACTAATAAGAAACTAGCATGTACTGTAACGAGGATCCGCGACTCCAGGAATGTGGGATGCGGTTTTCAGAAAGGGGTTGGGGTGGGGGGGGCGCAAACAGGGGGTGGAGATGGAGGAGCAGGGGAAAGGTGGTGGGAAGGCAGGGCTCCTCCCCAAATCGAAGAGAGAGGATGAGAGCTGTCATTAAGAAGGTGAAATGAAGGGGGTGTCCCGGCAGGGTGCCATTGTGCCAAGGCAGCGAGGAGGGTCAGGTCCCTGTGCTTCAAATAACATAGCTTGGCACATTGTGTTTGGTCTCCTATTGTGGTGAATGGGACAGAGGGGGGGCAGTCAGAGGGAAAGGAACTAGTGGGCTGAGCCTCTGTAGGGGGGCAGCAATCATTTGCCCCCCCCCACCCCCCACACACACACACCCCCATGTTTTTTTGTAACAGATTCTGACTGTTTTTTGTTTTTTACAAACTCTTAGCACATGAAACATCCACCCTCGACCAGAAATATTTCAAATTGTGGATTTCAGATTAGATTTTATGTCCGTTTAATGCTTTGAAAGCTATGACAGCCCACAGCATGGCCAGCTGAAACTTTCACTCGTGAGAGCAATCTCTCATGGTACTCCAAGTGGTCGCCGTGTTGGAGAGTATCTCCACAGTTCTGAGGATCGGGCGCTCACACATTCTTCTACCTTGGTGAATGTCTCGGTTCACTGACTGGCCATAGAGTCTAAGTAAGTGGTTATTAACCTTATTATCTTAATCAGGAATAATAATTTCTTTTAAAAGGTATTACTCTAAATCCTGCTAAATGGCATTTGCCCAGTTTAGCAGGCAATTCATGGGTTAATATTCAGTTTCAAACACTTATGCTAACACATGATACTGAGTAATAATGAGTCAACAGTGTTAGAAAAACTTGGTAACCTACTGGCTTCCAACCATCAAAGATTCTAGAGCTTCTTTTGGGGGACAATAGCTACCGACTTTTATTTATTCCAGCCCCCCTGAAAAATCGGATACCCTGCATTTCTTCAGATTGAAAGTGGCAGTGCCACGGTGGACAGGACCCCCCTGCAGGTCAAATCCTAGTCAGTCCTGGTTCCAATGGAATCCCCAAGGGAATGGGGATGGGTTTGGAACAAAAGATGAAACATTAACACATTGACACAATATGGTTTCAGAAGTGTTACCACAATTTGCCCAAACGTTAATGTTAGTGCAACATGTATCCATCCTCACAGAAGTTTAATTGTTTTATTCTTGCAGTGTTTAATAAGAAACTATGTCATTTATCAGACACTTTTTTTGCCAAAGTAACTTTTGGTTGAGGGAAAGGTTGCAATTTACATGTGTTCCCTAGGATGGGAACCAAAGATATGTGCAGTGGGAGCACATTGTACCACCAGTTGAGCTACACTATTCCTTACCATGAGGTAGTAAGAAAAGAGGCAATTATGTAAGAGAGAGACAACATGGGAATATGCGTGGCAGAAGGAAGCGGGTGTTTACGGAGGGTAGGAGATAGCCGGAATCTGTTTTTGGTTTCAATTAGAGGGGGAAGACAATAGATGCTTGTGGTGTCAAGGAGAAATAGATTATTGCTTGCACAAAGGAGGAGGGGGGCTAATCACTTTCCCTGGTGACTACTCAGAGGCTAGAGTGAAAGATCACAGCACTAGCAACAAGGCCTGCCCACTCTAGTTGGCTGCCCATCCCTCTTCCATTCAGAGACGCCCGGGGCGGCTGATCCCGACCGCTGGGCTATTCAGGGGTGATGGATGGCTTCATAAACCCTCTCGCGGGTGGGACTCCAGTGGGAGAATGTGTCTGACGAGCCCTCAGGCTTGAGACAGATGTGTAAACCTTTCATTTCTTGGATGTCCGATATTTCCCCCAGAAGAGCATAGGGCAGCTCTCAGCCAGTGGGTTGGTTGAACCAGTTTTGATTAAACTCTAGAAAAGAACAGGGCAAATTTACTAAAAAATTTTATCAATTAACTTTTACTAGTCCAATGAAGTATTTCTTCATTAGACACAAAAAAGACATTTTAAATAAGAACTCAAAGAGTCTGGGTCAGTTTTGACAATCCACGTTATAAAATGTACCACATAATGGCTAATTTGTTTTAGTCCAATATACAAAAAAAAATCTGCCTGTAAAATGGTTTTATGTTGCACTGTAATTTCATGGTTACTATTTTCACATTTATAAATAAAACCTTTTGCATGGATTTAATGTCAGTCTTTATGTCAAAGTCAATCAATCTGCCGCTGTCAATGGTTAAAATACTTAACAATTAAGGACAATTAAGCCTTTTACTTGTAGAATTGATGATATGGTACTTTGGATCAATAGCATGGTTTCAGATATACAACCATAACTAATCCAAGTCACATGACAACTTCAGAAACCCACGGTAGCACTTCAAGCTCACTGAGCATTTTTGAGTGTGACCTGAAACATTGGCGGACATGTTGCTGTTTGTTACAGACAGAAGCAGGATCTGCTTGAAGGAAAATGTCCAGCTCTGAACAAGGATCTGTCTCCAAGCATCAGTAACACTGGAATCATTGTTGGACAACAGCACACACACACAATTCAGAAATGCTAGTGACCGGCTTTAAAAAAAAATAATAATTTGACCTTGTTCCCGGGCAGTGGTTTGAAAATGAAACCTGCACATTCTACACACTCTAACCATTGCCACTGCCTTCATCTTATAGGGTCGGTACCAACATACGAAGAGGCAACTGTGGTGTGATGGGAATTACCTAGCTTTTGGTTTAGAGACATCGGAAACATAAGTTAGCTACAAGCGTGTGTGCATGTTTTTCTGTGCATGGTGGGGGGGGTGTGGTGCTATAAGAACAGGAGATTTTTTGTGTTGCGAAAAAGAGGCCCAGACACTTCATCTTCTCTTCTCTATGCTGCCAAAAAGGTCAGGGGTCAAATGTCAGGGCGATTGAAGAATTTCGAGCTGCATGCCGACAGATGGGGTTACAGGGCTGGGGGAGGGTGGCGGTCTGTGTGTGT
>JAODKN010000134.1:15463275-15499107 GCA_026774425.1 Petrocephalus zakoni | reverse complement strand
CTGGGCGGGGCTCCTTTGTGGGGGGTTTGTCGGCTGTGGGGGGGGGTGGCCGTCGGGGGGGTTTCCCGGGGGGGGGGGGGGGGGGGGGGGGGGGGGGGGGGGGGGGGCCCCAGAAAGGTGCTCGCTTGTGTGTCGGTGCATGTGTATTTGCACGTGTATTTGCACGTGTGTTTCCCTCAGTCGCTCTACTCTTAAGGAATTTCTCTTGACTAGTGACATAAACGAAATGAAATATTCAAGGTATCAGACATGCTGGCGTAGGAGAGAGTTTGATACTGGGGGTGGCACAACTTAATAATTTAAATACAAAGGTGTGTTTACTGGGGAGTGAATGAATCCAAATTAAATAGAGGGGGACACGTCCCCACCATCCCCGCTGGCTTCTAAGCCCCTGCATTAAGATACCTTTTTATTATGGTATGTGCACCTCTCTTGCCATGTCGTCAAACAAGGGAAGTCTTGGCAAAGGACTGAGTCTCATCTTAGATTTAGTTTCGTCACGAGTCCATTTCAGCAGAATCATCTGGAAGGAGAATCTGTATAGTGTAGCTGGAGTTCTGCTGGGACTCAGTGCTCAAAGAGCTGGGGTCCAGTGCGGAGGATTCCACATATGGCAGGATCAATCACTTTCAGAATACCTCCTTCATGGCTCAGGAGGGCCAGCAAGGAGCAAACGGACCCAGACACCAGTGATCTGTTTTCCGTTTCTAACATATGTGATAAATCATTAACTGGCATATGTTTCAAGCCATTTAAAACCACGTGCTTTAAACTGATCCGTTAAATAAATGGGAAAGGGCATCCCCATTTAATTCAAATTACTCAGAGCCCCAAAATAACACTCTGGATCTTGACTGTGATATATATCCCATATAAAAGTTTTACTATCGTTTATAATTAGTTCTCAACCAGTGATGCAGTTTCATTTCAATATGTGGAATAACTGACCTAAATTGTGTAATAAAGTGTGGTATAATTCATAAATTGGAATTTCTTAAATGCAATCCTCATGTTTTGCTCCCTAATAATTGTTTCTTGTGTAATTCTGAAAGGGCCCCTTTTCTACTGTGGTTTCTATTGATGAAATGCTAATAGCTGTACGCAGCGTTTCGTTATGGTGGTCGATGGAAGGATTTTCATGTCATTCTTCTGAGCCTCTATAGTACTGTTTCCCTCAGATGTTCCAGTAAAGCTGACGCTCCTCAGTCTTGGCAGGGAGAACAAGACGGTTACACAGAGGAACCAAAGGTCACGTAGGAAAGGGCTTTCTCTCTTTTACAATCAGTCCCATGTCTTGGCGGTCCAGACGTGGCCTGAATGGAGGCTCTTTTCTGCTCTTTTTACAGTATCAGATCTTTCCCGTCTCGTTTATGCTCTGAGGCCGAAAAGAGGGAGCCGGAGAGAACCTAACAGGCCGTTGATTGGTGAGTGTTGGGCCCAAAACTCGTAGGTTAACACTCTGCCCACTCCCTGTGAGTTATGTGCTACCCGGGTGCGGTTCTGACTAATGAGCCTCCTTGTTGGGGGGAAGGCTTTGAAGCCGGAGTCCACAATATACCCTTTCTATGGCTGGGGTGAGAACTGGCCAGCGGGGATCCAAGAGAAAAATCTAAATCCTGGATTAGCTGGACTAATGGCCTCTCGCCTGTCGTTGATGCTAATTAGTGTTAATTAAGACCCCCCTTCGTTTAGCAGGCTGAGGTCTAGGAGATGGTGCAATTTGGAAAGCTGCCCCCCGCCCCCCCAAACACTCTCCTAAACACCGCAGCCCCAGCAGCACTTGTGCGCTGACAGTGTCCCTCTGTCAGGTCTTCACTCGTTGTCAGAGTCGATTCGCTGCTACCACAATGAGTCCCATTCAGCCGGCTTGATCTTCACAGCTATTCAAGGATTGCCTTTTCGAGCAGTTAAAAGCTCAGCTGCCCCTGCCACCACCCCGCGCCTGACCCCACGGCTCTCGTTTGTGTTTTTCACCGAGACAGGATGTGACTCGGGAGTTTGGATCTTTGTGCATCCCCCATGTCGCGGGGGGGCCTGCCTGCTCTCTTTGTCGACAGGTTCCTCGTCCACTTCGAGTCATTCGTTTGCAGTCGTCGAGCAGGGCACCGGATTCCTCGTCGGGAGTGACGGCCCGTAGGCTCGCAAGCTTTTGTCGGTCCGGAATGTTGGGTGCTTTTCCCGAACTGGAGACTGGCAGCCCAGGTCCTGCTCTGATCCAGCTCCCGCGGTGAGAAACAGGAACCCCGTCGGCAAGGTTGTGAGCCCAACACCTGGTATTACTTTCTCAGCCCTAATATTCCTCGACCCCCGCAAGGCGGGGAATGGCGGGGCCAATAGGGCAGCCCCCGGACACCGCAGCTGTCTTTGAAGGGAGGAGTGACACCCCATATCAACCCCAGCAAAGACTTTACTAGTGCTGTGACCCCTATGACCCCCCATACCCTACCCCCATACAGCTGCTGCCTTGGATTGGTCACCGGTAGGTCCCCCTGGTAAGGGAGAGAATAGAGCGGGAACGCGAGAGGTCAACCGGTGGTCACAAGTTTTATTGGGACTGAGAAGGAGGGAGAATGCGTTAAAGACCACCGTCTGAGATTTTAACTGCGGGGATTTTTACCCCCCCCTTCCTTGTATGAGTGAGGTTTCGGCAGGAAAGCAGATTTTAGCATTGAGTGTGAAGCAAATGAAACAGCAACCCCAAAAGCTCCTAATGGTCCAAACCCTCCAGCAGTAGCTAGTAATTTACCACTTGGCCAGAATCTGATTGTTTTAACAGTGAGGTGAAAAAGGCAGAGGGGTCAATTACAAGTACGAGTGGCCCGGACCGCGACAATGATTACGCTCATCACCGTCACACTGATACCTCCATCTGTCTTCACTGTCTGACGTGCGATTAGGGAAAAGGTGTCTGAACATTTCAAAGCAATGCCAGGAATTTGCACTCTTAAAAAGTAATTCAGTAATTCGTTAAGAAGCCAGAAAATTAAAACAATCACTTACGTTATGATATAACTAAAAACAAACGCTACCCGTTTCATCCTGTTCCATTTCCAGTTGTTTGTCAGTCATCCTAATGCACAATGGGGGCATTTGCCGTATAAAGAAAGTCTACCAGGAAGCTACAATGTTTAGGCTGAGCAGTACCAGGCAGGGCATGGCCCGTCCGCACCTGTGCTGGCTGGACAATCAGCACTGCAAGGAGTCACATGAGCCGTGAGATGATTTACTGCCACATAACCGACGTGCGTTTGGGCTATGACTGACAGTATACTCTGCATTAACATGAAGAGGGCGAGCAACTTGGTTTCGTTTACTTCTTAGTTACACTGATCACAGTCTCTATGCTTAACAATTAAGCTGAATAAATTATCTTTATTTTTAACGTCACAGCTTATTTAGGGTGATATTTATTGTTCTATCCGTTTTGTTTTACTGCTTATCCATTGCAGGGTTATGGCGAGTCCAGCAAGACATTTATCATGTGTGTGAAGTCAGTATTAGAATTGCTAACTGATTGCCCGACTATCAAAGAAACTGGAAACTGTTTCTCTACATTTAAAATGGATGTTATTCAATATTGGCTGATCTCTACAAATGAAATGGTTTAAAATGGCCTTTATTTGTCAAAAACATATGTTTGAACTTGCAGTATTTTTACAATTAAAAAAATTTAATCACCCAATTCTAATAAAAATGACATTTATCCCACATTATGATGTATTCTCAGATGGAAATAAAATGGTGTGCACATATATTTTACTATAAGGTAAACTAGTACCTAGCACTGTTCTTCAGCATTCCCTCAAAAAGATCCTTATAGGCAACAATTAGTGGATTGCAGACTGATGTATATACAAAGAACAAACATCCAATCAACACTTAGGTGAAGGAATCTTGGTTGTGGATCATTTACTAACAGTAACTTCTGGAGAAGCTGTTCTCTTCAAGTCAATGACACCAGAGCCTATCATGGGGCTTGATCCAATTTGGCCGTTAGAGTACCTGCTCCTACCACCCATACCAATGATACATGGGTCACCAGATTAAAACCCCTCACACGTGTAGTTGAAATGTTTTTGTATATTTTTTATGCAGATTCAAATCATGCTCAAATCATGTTGCCTACTTGACAGGCACAGAAATGTATAAAATCAAAGTACTAGCCAATAAAAACAAAAGCTGAAGGGTTTCCAAGTAGGGCACGGTGACCTTTAGGTGGCAACTTGCAACTTGCAGCTTCTCTCTCTCACCAGTAAGACCGTCAAATATTTAGGTCATGAAGAACAAATTGATATGTACCTCAATGCAAGTCACTGTCTCCTCACAGTGTGTACAAAGTGCTTTCTCATGTTCACGCCCTTCATGCAGGCTCCTGCAAAGGGCTACTTTTTTTGATCAATGGTAATGTCCTAACAAAGGCCCCAGGTCTTTTTATATTGCTAGTTGTGGAGCCTAGGTGCAAAGGTTAAACACACCTGCAGCTTCAGGTTATGGCATGCCAGATTAATCAAGTTTCTTAACTCCGTAATGCTTTAAGGATAAGGCCCACGCATTTTCATTAACTCCACTTGTTTACCAAGTAAATGTGTCCGATAGCATAAATCACTCTATTGAATTTTATCATTGACATTAAACTGGTGCAACTTGCTGTAGAGGGAACAGTTACAGTGAACCTGTGCTCCTCAGATCTGAATCCAGAACCTGTGTGCTGTCAGCACGACGCTTTGCTTGTTGAGCTATTACGTTGCGTACGACACCGTGCTCTTGTCTTGTTTCATATTTCTCCACTTTCTACTGCTCCTTGTTGTTTCTCCAGGTCACTGTGATGAACTTTCCCTGACTGCGTGCTCCTCTGATTCACTCCAACGCCATGCTTACACTGATTTACGGAACGCAGGGCCAAGTGACAAACACAAGTGACAAAGACAGTAATATAAAATAAACATTTTAAGTTGCCTTCAAGTAACGTTAGGTACATTTTCTACTTTTTCTTCCAGTTTTCCAATTCAATTCAGTTTTCTCTTCAAAAGGTCTAAGCTACGGTAATATCTAATTCTGTCAATAACCGGAAAATAAGATCTACAGTGCTGAGAACAAGAATGAAAAATGGGTCTCAAGTTCACAAACAACTAAATAAAGCCAGAGGGTCTAGGGCACAGAGAAACTAGTCCAACGGGGTCAGTGAAGGAACAGATAAATCTTGATTTAAGATGCCAAACTCTCCAATGTTTAACCTCCTAATTAACCCCAATTGGCTGTAGGAAATAGCACACATACAAAAGCAGTATGAAATGGTCACACTATAAAGTATTCTGACAGAGTATTAGGGCCACTAAAAGGCAACTACACCAATCAAACAATACACAATCCGTATAGGCCTATCCAAATAAAAGCTGAAATACCGCAAGGTTAAAGACTGATGTTCCACTGACGTTGCAATAAGCTGATTACTGCATACATTGTTTTAGTTTTGGTTCCTGAGCAGTTAAAGTAAGTTGGGTGTTACATGCACTTACTTTGTGTTGGATAGTGTTTTTGTGGTGCATCAGCCACAAGTCTGGATGAAGCTCCAGAACTGTGAGTTAGCTGTAGAGGTCACACACTCTAATTTGCTGACACTCACCTTAATAGCTGCAGATATTAATCCACTAGAAAGCTGACTTATTCTGAATTGATATGTGAAACCCCTGTCCCATTGATGCATCTCAGGGACCCAATTTTCATTTAATTAGTTAGTAGATCTACTTAGGTATCTATAATGTTGTTAAAGGTACAAAATGAGATAACTAATAAGTTTAACAAACTAGTAATGATGGTAGATTTTTTTTTCTTTAACATACAGATGCAAAATGAATGTTGTGACTAAACTGCCCTAAACTTTTTGTACTCCTTTGAGTTTGTGATTTTCTGTATTTTCCCATATATTGGCCTTATCACATGATTGTGAGTGTGCATGTATGTGCCCTTCAGGGGACTGACATTCCGGCAGTCCTCGTGTCCTTTCCTTCCTGGGATGGGTCCCAGGCCCCCTGTAACCCTAACCTGGAAAAGGAGTTAGAAGACAAAGTCAAATGAATCCAAAGCTTACCATGAAGAACTCAGCATTTAGTTTTTCACTGGCAAAACTCACTACAAGTCAATCCCACCCTCATTCGCACAGGTGCTTTGGACCCGAACGTCAGAAATGGAAGCCTGGTGAGACACGATACGTTGAAATTTGTTTCGGCGGGTTTTCAAATGGCCGTTGTTTGAGTGCCCCTCCGAAGCAAGCTGCATTTAGGCGCTCAGAAAAAGAGCGTGCCATTGTGGCTCTCACAATAAAACAACCTCCATAAATTATAGACCAAACTAACGGCCCCGGCCTGTCTGGGCCACACCATGCAGCTGTGTTTGCCCCCACCATCCTTTTTCAAATTTACTCTCCCAGCTGCTCTGGTCCTCTGCCGTCTATCACCGTTATTTGGTAATCTGCCGATTCTACATGCTCCAGGTGAGAGCATTAGCAGAATGGTGTCTTGGCTCACGGTATTTAGTCTTACACTCTTAAAGATATTTATCTTAGGAAGATACAGTGTAATTGTTGTACTTCTGGTACATCTCACACTCCCTTACACCCTGCATATATCTGATGCTATCTGAGCCAAACGCTTAGCCTAATCCTAACCCCATTTACAATGCCACTGTTTGTGGGTAATTGCAAGTACCCTCCTTCATAGAGTTAGACTAATGGTGTCATTTTTGAACATACATCTTTAACAGAAGATAAGGCGAATTAGCAATGAACTAATACAGTCTCAAAGACCCCCAGGGGGGTTTGCAAAGGCGCTTGCTGTACATGTTGAAATCCAAACAAAATCACTGATGGATTGTTTCTGTGATGAGTCTGTTATAAGATGATTGGACCATCGTGGTATTCTCAGAAAAGAGGCCACATAAAGAGAGAATTGTGAAAAAGGTCAATGCATAAAAACCTAGAAAGACTGACAACATAATTTACTATTATTCCTGAAAATGGGTAAGGAGATCATTTGTCTTTCAAGACATAGAATTCTAACATGCAAGTCCCGTGAAGGAATCTTTAATAAGGAGAGACAGATGTAGGGATTCCTTAGTTCCAAAGACCTTTTTATAAACAGCTGAAGGCACCATCACAGCCTGAAAGTAAACATACTAAGTATGATCTGGCGGCAGGGACAACTGTGAATCACAGACACCCATCTTGGTTCTGACAGGTTAGAGGGTCCCATTGTCCTGCATTCTGTGCTTCATGGAGATTTTGCTATGTGATTTGAGGAGCTACTCTGTGACATTATTTTCGCCCTGGTGGAGTTGTTGAAAGTGTAGAATATAGTTGCGGTTTTCATTTATTTGTTAATAGTTAATAATATTAAACTGTGGTTTGCAAGATGTCAAGGAGTTATTGGGACCTGTATAAGACAGGGGGGGGGGGTTACACACTGGCGGGGTGAACCAATATTTTATGTTAAATGTGGGGGTGTCCAAACGAATAATGATGAAATGTGAGGGGGACAAGTCCCCCCCAAATGTAATGGCAGTGACACCCATGTGTGTAGCTAATAACTGCTTATTCATGGGCAGAAGTGGCCCAGCGCTGGCCAAACTGAAATAACACTTGGAGAGCAGCTATGGTTGCATGTGTCAACAATTAAGCACAGGAAAAAAAGCGAATTTTCTCCCCAGGAGCACTTGAGGCAAACCATACATCACGAGTAATTTTATTGCCATGCGAAGAAGTTTGGCGTGATGTGTCCTATTTTCGGTGTAGCTTCGCCATTTTCGTCGTTTTATGGACGGTTGTGCATTTCAAACTAATTTTACATTTCAGAGTTACTCAGCATTTGATGATAAACATGAAAGACAGCTAAACAGAAATTCCATTATTTTGCTTTTGACCTGTAAGTCGATTCAGGTAGTTTGGCCTGCAATCAAAAAAAAAACATCGTGCGTGACCATCACGAAACAATAAAACTATATTTTAGTAATGCGATTATACGACATCGACTGAAATACCCCCATATTAGCCTTACACATTGGATATAAACGCAGTGTAAATAAGCAATCGACCCTAAATGTTTTAACAGGGTAATGGAATCTCCATTCACCGCCGCGTAAGGAGTATTTGAGCGTTTCGGTGGTTACTGAGCAGATGGGCGACATCCTGGAAAGTCAATCAGGAGACAATTTGTTAGATGATGACTGGAGAAGAATATTATAAAATCACCAGTAGTGTCTATTCTCACTCTCCCAAACGCTATTCTGTCTTAATAAGTCAGAAGTAACATTTCAAGAGTTTCTCTACATGTCATTAAAAGAATGATGATCTGTCCAATATATTATGACAATGTAACAACATTTTCAAGAGCAGTGTAAAAAAATGTTTTATAAAAGGTGATTTTTTAATTCATAAACTGCCCATACGTAGATTAATTGTCAGTAAACGTATTAGTCTTTGGAGAACATCAGAACAAATGGTTTCCTCGCTAGTACTAATGACTCAAGTAATACATCTGCAACACTGTGGCAGAACATAGGACACTCAGATATTAGTCTTAGTGTACATCTTTTGTCACATTAATCCTAAATTTATTACTTGCTTGCGACATTTATCGGTCTTTTGTTTCAGCTGTAATAATCTGAATTAAGATAGAAGTTCATCGGAATTATTTAGAGGTTGTTTGCTAATTTATGTAAATCAAACTTCTAATTTCGGTCTTATTAAGACTTAAATAAGTATCCTCTGTATTGTTCTTTTCTCTATTACTTCAAGTTAAGTATTTGAGATGTGTTATTAGTTGTATCCATACATCTGGGTTTTTTCGTGTTAATAAAACTTTTATGACACTTGAACGTAATGTTAACAGAACATTAGTAATTGCTAGTGTGTAGCCTTTTGTGAAAAACAAAATGGTGACAATTGAGCAAACAGAAACACGTTAAAGGGCGGGTAAAGGTGACAACTTTCTTGTTCATCTTGGAAATCATGTTTGCATCCCCTTGTCCTATAACCGGTCAGCCTGAAAGACGCCCATATATCTTGTAAAAGGAACGAAATTAAGTCTGTACTAGCTGAGACTAATTAATTCCTGAATTTCTATGTGAAGAATGACAAATAAATTCGAAGCAAATACTCCGTATTTGTGAGCAACCTTTCAGTAAGTTAATCATGCCATATATGTGTTTTTTCCAAGTATCCTATTATGAATTCCACAATGACACTATTGTATTTCGTAATCAGCAAATATGCTATGTGCTGATTATCCAAATTAATGAAAATGGCGTACATACACTGCAAACCGAATATGGTTTCAATCTGCCCAGTGCAGTACTGGCCCCACAATTTACTACTAAATATTTCCTAGATCAATCGGGAGCAAACAACTGCAGCGATCTGTCCAATTGGATAACAGCGTTGCCACTATGTTTTGCTACGGCCAATTGGGAACGTCCTAGAATTTCCATCTTACGTATGGAACGGACTTCTTATCCTTATATGGCAGTTATGTCCTAATTAGGAGCGCGCCCTCCGCGCTGGGCGCATGCACGGCTGTTCAGTGTCACTTTCAGCAGATCCTGCCCTGTATTTCTCGGAGATGGGACCTACAGCCTACGGATGAAATGGGACTGACTTTTAGTTTTCACATCTGAACCACTCGTATTACGGACCTGGGAATGTATGGTTCACAGGGACGCATATTTACGATTTTATACCTGTAGTTTAAAGGTCTCCTCATATGGTGAAACTAGCAAAAAAAAAAGGAAAAATTAAAAAAAACTTTCTCGTTTGCAGCCGTTCTTGGTGTAACTACGAGCCTCGACAACTGTTTTGAAATCTCTTGACATATTTTTCACGTGTCAGTGTGCTGAAAGTTTATGTCATGAATAATTTTTGCTGGGTTTAAAACTATGATCCTCAATATATCTGCAAATAAGAAATCCTGTCAGACAACAAGGAAAAATCGTGCAAGGAATTTCAGACATTTTTTACCCGAAATTCTTTCATTGAACTGTTTCCCGTGCGGGACGGGACCTCTTGTATCGATCGCTGTCTGAGTGTCTGGGACTCCCTAAGGTAGAGCGCTTAGGAACTTTTTAGGAGCGTGTTTCTGCTTGCCTGATACCTTTCTGAAAGTAAAGGAGTCGCTCTGGCTTACGTAACACCAACCTTGCTTTCACGAATATTCTGAAAGGACCTAATACCCCCAGATTCCTCGCTACAGAAACTGTTATCATCGCCACTGCTATTAAAGCGCACAAAAATTAATATCTCGTATCTGGAAGAAGACGGGAGCGTTTTTCATTTATTCCATTTTGGTAAGGCGCTTCAGAGCGGATCTACATCTCCCCGCGCTTAGGAGTAAGACTGCATTTGTGGGAAAGTGCTGTATGGTAGCATGGCAATGGTAGTAAACCAGTGGCAAGACAACATTTCTGCAGACCCCGGGTCCCAGCTCCAGATTTGCGGTCAGGATTCTGGAGGGACACCGGGAACACCGCCTGGTTCCACCGCAGGTAATGATGCCCTATCCGGAGACAAAATCCCTAATGTGGACTGCATGGTGTGCGGGGACAAATCCAGCGGCAAGCACTATGGCCAGTTTACCTGCGAGGGCTGCAAGAGCTTCTTCAAGCGCTCGGTGCGGCGAAACCTAAGTTACACCTGCCGGGGAAATCGAGACTGTCCGATCGATCAGCACCATCGGAACCAATGTCAGTACTGTCGCCTGAAGAAGTGCCTTAAAGTCGGCATGAGAAGGGAAGGTGAGTGTTAACCGCATTTCTAAGAGCGCGCTAAAGACATAATCTCCGTGAATGATATCAGTAATATAAAATGTTTGCTTTATAATGCGATTTAGTGCCATGTGACTGGCTTTCGTAGAAGTGCCAGCACGTCACGTAATAAAGTTTAAAGATCACGCAGAGCTCTACAGACGGCCATGTCAAGCGATAGAACTTGACATTTTCTCGTCTAACATGTACGGCTTGCTTTTAAATGTGCCTGTTATGTAAAATAGGCCTACCGATTTTTTTTTACGTTAATTTTGTCTGATTGCTTACTAATAATGCCACATTTCTAGAAAAAGGCGCTGCGTTTCTAGTGCCGTGTAGCGCCAACATTAAGAAGGGCTCATTAAGGCTGCTGTTGAAGAGAAGCATGCATGGCCAACCTCTAACTGGCAAATTAAGGCTCAATCAGCCAGAACTCAGCCGTGTGCCAACATCGGTCGATACATTGGCTAGAGATGAAGCCAGCGTGGTCTTGAATCCCTATAAACGAACGAATACGGGACCGATTATTTACAGTACTGAAAGTTACTGTCACTTTAGTAAACTGATCGGTTTTTAATGAATGAAAGGCTCCTAAAATATTGTTCAGACGTCAATTGGGTCTGGTCCTCAGCCACTTTACAATTTGCGCTCCGTAAAAATGCTCAATAAAACTCCTCGGATGAATGAACCGTTACTACAGGGTGACAGCTATTTGTATAAAGGACTAAGTGATGTTAACATATTATTTACCGCATTATTTAGCATTTTCAACAAAACGCAGAATCTGCCACTAAAGAAAGGAGAACTAGGTTATTTACCTATGTAATTTCTTCTTTTAAGTATAGGCTAAACATTGATATACGTTCTACATTACTATGGGCATGGATGCACTTTGATCACTATTATAGTGAGACCAAAACATGGTGGTAGGCACTGTAACCTTAGGCCTAATTGAGCGCAGATATGCGGATTTTCCCGGGGCCAATTCGGCAATGCAGCTTTATGAGCGATGTCGCGTGACGCATGCATGCTGACCTTTAATCTGAGTCGACATGACCGTATCTGAGTAGAAAATCTGGTAATTACGACTACAGGCGGCTTAAGAGTGACCATGGGCATTCCTGAATAAAGTGTTTTTCACAAGAAACACAGGCCTATAAAACATCGGCAATTTAACTCTAGTAGGCTAACATTTTTGTGAACTCGGTAAGGGTAAAAGCTATATAGGCTATAGCTATTGTTGTGTTATTTGAACTTAGGCAATAACCCCCAGGACTGCTTCGTATAAGTGTATTTGCTCTTCATTTTAAATTTACAAACATTTGGTCAGTCTGATATTGACCTTTGTATAGCCTAATGTGCGCAATGCCTTTATTACATAGCCTAAATTATGCATTCGCCAATGAAATGCCTAGTACATGTCAATATTAAATAAATGATTTAGACTACTATCTTGTGACTCAATACACATTCTCCTTAGCTTTGACGAATTTATGATTGTTTCTGTTTGGAGAAAACAGTTTTCAGTTTTAGTTACTAACAAATAAATAATGTTGTTCTAAGTAATGCATCGTGCCATTAAAGCTGGAAACCTAATAAACAGGAGACTTGTGTGTTTTTCCATTATATTTGGAACATTTAAATTGAAATATTTTTTTAAAATGTTGATTTTTTTTCTGCAGTACCTTTAAAAGCATATACCTTTTGGCGTCCTCTGAACAAAAAGCCTCTTACACGGTTGGAAATACACTTAAAGCTTAATTTGGTCTTTCTTAAGAGATTATGCATTAGTCATAGTCTTTTTGGAATATTTAACGGACCACCTGACAAGAAACAATGAGCGCTGCGATTTACTCTAAGCCCTGTTTTAATGTTTGTGCCTATCTGTTTGTTTTGCCAGAATCGTTATATATTTTACGTCTAGACCTTGTAAAACACTGCTTTAATACCTTATTTTTTCCACTACTGGTTTAGGTTAGGACCTCAAAGGTACTTACCGAATGCATTTGTGATTTGTGTGTTTTCTAAGCTGAAATAACCTGTAAGCTATATTTAATTAAAGGCGCGACGCTAAGTATGCTGTGTTTATTTACTTTAACGTGCTGCTCAAGCGTATACTATTAATGATTCTACCAGCTCATGAAATGTATTTTTGGGGTGAATATTTAGTATGTCCAGTTGTATATTATCTGTTTGGGAAGTACATTCATTGAAATGCTAACATCGCTGGTGCTCTTTAGTTTTATGTACAGCAATTGTCAAAATACAGTATCGTGTTTTTTTTAATCACCTAAAAGCAGTATTTTTGAGAAATATAAAGAGAGGTTCCGTTTGGGCTGCCGGGTTGACTTAGAATCTTGTGTCAAAGTTAGTTTCCTAAAAATCTGTTTTAAAACTTTCGATGTATACTCAGTATATGTATGACAGATTTATTATTTACTATGGATAAATCAAATATAGAAATTTGACAAGTAACGGGATTTTTAAATATATATTGCAACTCTCATTGTCTATGTGGATCTCAGTCCTTTGTAACAAACATTACTTGTTGCAAATGTTCACATTCATCGACAGTTGCTTTGTAGAACAGAGGCTACGCTACCGCAAAGTGCGTAGGTATTCTCAGAAGTTAAGAGAAACTTCTGCAGAGCTGCGGGTCGCTGCCTAGAGGCACCAGCCCCAGCTACCTTTGGACATTTTCTTCAGTTCTTTGACCTCGCCAGCGTGTTACGGCTTTTCGCATGCATGACTAATAGTGTAAATTAGTCAGAGGAGAAAGTGTAGTGAACTAGCAGTTCCCTTCCCTGCATGATACAGCCACTTTTACATAATGCACATCATTGGTTTGAGCCTGACTCTGCTTCTCCTCGTGTGTTATTTGTCCTAAATATAACCTCATTACCTTTCTTAAAAAAAGCACTGGAATCGGATAGGGCTTGGCAATTTAGAAAATACGCAATACGTGACGAAGCACCTTCTTTATGTGGACACTTTACCTAAAATGCCGCCTTTTGTTCGCGATCCAGGGCAGCCTATTCAGTTAGTGTGTGTGCCCCATTCACACGCCACACGAGCCTTTCCCCCAGTGGCGCTAGGCCCTAGCGGCGGAGCGGCGAAGCGCACAGTCCCGGGGGCCGCCAAAGTCAGCAAAGCGAAGCCCATACCGCGGCCCTACGACCGAGTGCGGAGCTGCCCGTCACAAGGCGCTCAATCGGTCAAATGCACGTAACAGTCAATATCCACGCGTGTGGGGCTACCAGGGAATTCGTAGTGATATAGTGATGTAGTGTTTCATGTTGCTACCCTAAAGATTCAAGGCAAATCTCAGTTAATAAATGTATACAATAGTCAAGGCGTAGTAATAATAATCAAAATGCCTGTTTATATATGATTCTTGACACTTTAAATCCCCGAAACAGTGATTGTTGCTACTGTTTTTTCGGTAAAGTTGCTTGCAGGGATATGGATACGGTAATAATGGCATTTACTCTAAGATGGCCAGACGTGTCATATGTTATTCTACATACTGTAACATTATTATTGTTGATGTTGTTATCCCCCGTGAACCTGTACTGGGTATTGAACTGGAAAACAGGTGAGGGTGGAGGAATAATAATAATAACCGTAATAATAAGTAATCATCATCAGTGTTGTGGTTCTTGTTCTTATCACCGAATATTCGCGTATTTAACTGCCAGACTGCTGAACAGTCTACAGATGTAGCTGGGGCTCAGTGGGCAGTAAGTCGCAGGTACGAAGCGTCTTCGCTGCAGCAGAGGGCTGATTGCCCGGTGTGGGGATGTTCGCACCGCACGCCGCGGTGCCCGCTGACACGTAATGGCCTCGGCCAGCGCAGCGGCACCACAACCGCCGATCTGCTGCGACCCAGCCTCGGCACGATAAGAAATGTAGGTCAGGGGAAGCCAAACATGAATAATGTAACGGATGGAGGCGAGGACCAAATGTGACGGAGGACGGTGACACGGGATGGAGGTCTCTGTTCTCCTCTAAGGGTGAGGAGGTGGCTACCGATTAATTCCTGCTAATGTTTTAGTGTGATTGGGTCACACGGGGCCAGCTTGCAGTCTCCCTGCGGTCTCCGTTCTGTTTATTTCTGTTTCACATTCCAGCATCACATCACTTCATGGTGTATTAGGTATGGCCAGGTGACATATTCTGCTTTAGATTTAGGGGTGTTTTTTGTTTCAGTCTTTCTTTTCTCTATTAATGGAACAAGAAGAATGTGCACAGAAATGTATTTTTCAGTCGCGCTGCATTCTTTTTTGATACGTGAGCTGTAAACATAGGAAAAACACTGGAGTATGTTTACGACCGGCTGTGCTTCAGACCACATTCGGATTTCCCCCATTCTCCCACTTATTATGCATTTTATATCATGAGGGAAATTTTAGATTTTTGGTCCTCAGCTGCGTCTCACATCTGCTTAAGCAGGAGGGAACCTAAGTTAGAAGGAATCTAGAAGTATCGTCATAACAACCATTCCCGAGTGTATCAGAGAGATTTTAATTTTATATAGATTAGCGGATGATGTTGTGGGAGGAAGCAGCCCGTGTTTATGCTGCTGAACACTCATCTGCAACACTCTGGGCCGTTTATGCTTGAAGGGTTTGCTTCAATTAGAGTTTCTTTTTTGCAGGGGGGGTGGGGGGGGGGCTGGTTCGCGGTGGGTAGCAGATGTACCGGGGTAAGAATAGAGCAGGAGGCTGGCAAGGCAGCGTCCGCGTTGCTGAGCGCACGGGAAAAGCTGAGGTTTTCAGACAGGCAGCTTCTGCGTCATCAGCAGATCGGAGGTCCCGGAGGTGTTGGCCGCGGGATCACATCCCGTGTCTGTGCAACACTCGCTTCAAAACAAAATCAGCTACTCGGCTAGCATCCTGTAGCATGGCATATCACGCATTGTCAGCCTGGTATGACTGGGTGTGTCCTCTGCGTGGATAGGAGCAGTGCATGGGATGGAACAGGTACAATAATCTCTACTTAAAATTAGCTCCAATCATAATGACTTTGAGTTACATAGAAGTGATTTTTGATGGGGATATACCCCGAGCACCAAGTCAGCATTGGGTTCCTATGGCTTTATGCCTCGCGGGAGGTGAGACGGGGGTCAGACTCCTCACAGTATCGAAACAGGCTAAAATTCTCTGCTAAATGACATCAATGCACCAGCAAATTGCCAACCTGGAAAGAAAGACCACGCAGAATGTCTCAGCTGACATTTTTTTAATTAAGTAGGGGAATCACCTCCTGTCACAGAGCTGTGTTCTTTGTGTGGATGAACGGCTCTTTTGTGCGCCTCTTGCGGGGTGAGTGTTGTGCCTCTGCCCGAGCATAGAACACCAAGACAAATAAATGACGGTTTTGGCTCCCGAGGAGGGCCGGCGTGCCAGCGTCGCTGAGGTGTGTTGCTGTGAGTCACTTGCTCTGAGTGCTCAGAAACTCCCCTGTACCCAGGCTCCAGTCCTCACCCTATTCTCCCACGGAAATACTGCACTTCTACCCTTTGTTGTTGACTTGTACCAGTAGGCCACTGTTTACAGACAGCTACTGATCTTGTGAGGACAGGCTCCCTCTTGACGTCCTGTCCTTGTCCTTTTCTAATAATGCACTTCTTGGACAGCAGTGTGGAAACCAAGGAAGGCTTTGTTGCTAAAAGCAGTCAATGGTCAAGTCCCCACTCAAATGAAACCGGAGACAAAAAGGTCATTTAAAGTTACAGAACCTTAACTAACAATAACAAAGTCACATTAGTTACCAGCTGGCCCTGCTTATTCTTAGCGCTCTCATTCATTCCAATTAGGGCTAGCTAGGCTTGATTAATTGAGCCTTCTATAGGTAGAAGGCTGGCTTGGTGCTGCCATCATTCAAAAAACACTGTCGAGGCTGCCTTCAAGCAGTCCACAGTATGTTTATCCGGTTTTGTCTGTCAATTTGTAAGCCACACGTGTCGTCTTTGTCCTTCATGTAGACCCACTTTCAGTCACTGGATTTTCAGGCTGCACAAATTTGGCAGCACAACATTCGTTGCTTGGGGTGTTTTGGGTCCCTGCAGTGTTTTCATATAAGAGGCTTATTGTTTTGGTTTAGCTCTTGGGAAAGTAAAGAGCGATTACCCATTTTAAACGACAGAAATATTCCTCGCAAAATTACTTTCATTTACAGAAGGTTTATAAATGAGCTGACTAAGAAAGTAAGACAACAGAGAATTTTAAGTATTTTCAAATGAGAGACTACATTAGTTTACAGGCAATTATTTTGTCAGGCAATCTGCAGTATCGGGTGAGAATAGCATTCATCCATAAGCAATTACGAGGTGAGAGGAGGGATTTTTGCGACGTTTGTTAATGGCTGATTGGAAGCTGTTCATTTGCCCGTGCAGGAGCACACAAGGGTTTGTGTTTCTCTGAGTGGCAACCGGATGCAGATCACCTCAGCTTGGTTCTGTGCCAGATTCTGGGCTGGTCACAGCAAGCCTTTGTACCTACAGGAGGTGTCCTTACCATCTCTGAGGGATGTTTGACCCAGAGGTGGGCATTATTGGGACAGGACCTCCATGTGTGTCGTCCACAGGGCATGGGCATAATGCAAGTAGAATTAAATTCTTCTTGTCCCACAGCCTGAATTTTGAATGATGTATTTAATACAGGCTCCTTTGTCTTCTTGTGCATGATGCGGATGTTTTGATTTTGTGGTCAAATGGGCAAATGTGGCATAAAATAATGCAAGTTTGTCATTAGTATTTTTTGAATGTCTGACAAGAGACTTTCTTTCGCAAAAACGTTCTCCTTCCCAGCGCGAGCATGCATGGTTCTGGATGAATGGATGATTCGTGGCTGGATCTGGCTCTTCCAGGTTTACTACAGTTCAGCAGACACTTCTAAATTTCCCGGCTATGTCAAGCCTTTATGTTAAAGGTAATATGTCACATACTTCACATTTAAACCAATTACCAATTTGATATTCACAATTATTGGCTTAGGCGGGCTGAGGAGGAGCCCTCAGGCCCTTAAAGTGGGAGCAGGTTCGGGCTCGTGTGGCTGGTTCACGAAAAGGTCTTCTGACATTCCATTCTAGGTCCATTCCTCTCCCCACACAAATTCTTTGGCTTTTAAACTCTGGCAGGAACTCTTCTGAATGAGAATCTCGCTTAAGCACTGGTTTTAAAAGTGTCCAAAGCCTTACGCAAATCAGCCCGCATCTTGCATTTCTCCGCTTCTCAATAAACCATGCAGCTGGATATATTTAATAAAATGGTGTTGTATTACATGTGATTTATTGAAACAGTATTATATGGTGACCTTCAGCTCTCAAATGTAGGCCCTTTTTACTAACCTGGGGCACTGCTTCATATTTTAATTCAAACTCTCGGAATATAGAGACGTTATAACTGTGAAACTCCTTGCTCCCCCTGTCAGCTGTCCAGCGAGGTCGCATGTCCAGCTCGCAGTCCAGCCCAGGCCAGTACTTGAGTAACAGCAGCGAAGCCTACAACGGGCAACCCTACCTGTCGGGCTTCATCTCACTGCTGTTGAGGGCGGAGCCATACCCAACGTCACGGTACGGCGCCCAGTGCATGCAGTCCAACAACCTTATGGGCATCGAGAACATCTGCGAGCTGGCCGCCCGGCTGCTCTTCAGCGCCGTGGAGTGGGCCAAGAACATCCCCTTCTTCCCTGACCTGCAGCTCATGGACCAGGTGAGACCTACAGCCTTCGCACGTCATAGACATGCAACCTGAGAAATGCATGCTGACAAATTCTCAGCAAATGTTTTATGCGAGTGGCTGGGCTGTGATGATCTAACCATGGTCACAATCACTAAGAAGCATAAATTACAACAATAATTAACATTGAGCAAAACAGAATGTTTATCTACATCATTGGTTCTGAGTTTCGGTCCTAGTGGAATTTAACTAGATGCGGGTGTTTGTGTCAGACTCAGCCTAGGACTGAGCTGCTGATGAACAAAACAAAATGTAACTGTGGAACCAAATGCCTTTGCTGCTGTCTCTGGCTAATATTTACCCATAATTCTGTAAGCTGAGGCAAAGCTGTAAGGTTATGTGCATTTCATGCATACCTCCTAAAATATACTCCAGTTGTTTGATTATTTATAAAATGTAAGCAATTTGTAATAAAAAAATTCAAAGTAAATTCATAATAACATCAGTCTAGGTCTTAATTATCGAATTGTCCAGAGGCTAATTTATGACTCAAATGACACACATTTACTTACACGGATGGAAAAATTGTCCACAGCTGACGTCTCCCACTTAATGTGATTTGAATCATGCATTAGCAGCTCAGTCAAACTGGCAAGAATGAGAGGCTCAGTGCAGCATTTGATTAGTATATTATGATAATACATGTCCCTCACCCAGAAATGAGCATTTATCCATGTCATACACTTGCCTTCTGACGTCTCCCTACAGGTGGCGCTGCTGCGCATGTCGTGGAGCGAGCTCTTTGTGCTGAACGCCGCCCAGTGCTCCATGCCCCTGCACGTGGCGCCCCTACTGGCGGCCGCCGGCCTGCACGCCTCTCCCATGTCTGCCGAGCGCGTGGTGGCCTTCATGGACCACATCCGGGTCTTCCAGGAGCAGGTGGAGAAGCTGAAGGCGCTGCAGGTGGACACGGCAGAGTACTCCTGCCTCAAGTCCATCGTGCTCTTCACGTCTGGTGAGTACTGTGGCGAGAGGCTTCCGACACCAACAGGATAGAGCAAAGGAAAACTAAGCTGTCGACCAATCAGCTGAAGTTCCCAAATTCGCTAATAGCCTAAAGTTCACCAATGATTGCTAATAATTGCATACAAATGCTAGTAATTACTAATTGCCAATGAATGGTAATACTTAGATAGGCCATATACCCATCGCATGCTGTTTACACAGTACCCTGTATGTTTTTATTTTTTCTCCCTGGGTCATTGCCCCCGTCCGTCTTTGCCACGCTGAGCTTGTCAGAAACACTTTATCAGCTCTTTACTCAGATCGGCACTCTGCCCAACGGACGCTTGCTTCCATCTCCCCTCGCTATTCTCCGATCGACATGCTTCGCTTCCATCTATTATTGAAGCCAGCCAGCCAGCTCCTTTGCTCTCTGTACCACCCGCTCCCCCCAGTCATACTGAGCCCCTGGGACAGAATAATGTATACCGAGGAAGAGCCTGGCCCTGACCTACATAACCTCTGTCGCCCGGGGCGTCTATCTGATCCTGCCTTCTGTCCGGGCCGGGGCCTCCTGCTGTGACCCGGGAGCGTGATCTAACAGGGCTGGACAAGCTCGACCCGGGGCTTTGGCTCTTCTGTCCCATTGCGCCACATCACGGCGCCCGGCCTCCTGCCTCTGATCATTTTACCCAGAATGCTCCCCTTCCTCCCAAAGTGTCCACCTTCCGAAACATGTGAAGGAGGGAGAGACCTGGTGGAGGGGAGCAGGGAGGTCGTTATTCCTCCGAGGGGGGGCTTTGCTTAGCTTTTACACCGTAGCCCGGAGCTGGGGTAACTTCATATCCAAAGGATGACAGGTGTCGGGTGGCGGGGGGGTACAGCCTGCTTTGATTTATCAAGCAGGGTTTATGCATGAAACAGAGATTAAGAGACAACAGCACAGTCATACGGTAAAATCTAGGAGACAGCTGGTTCTGAAGCTGAAAAAGTAACAAAACTCTGGTAAGCCAACAAGAGGGCCTTGATTTTGAAAGCCTTAGATTCCTGTTTGGGTACTGGCCAGCATCATGGGTCAGCATCATGGGTCAGCATCATGGGCCAGCATCATGGGTCAGCATCATGGGCCAGCATCATGGGTCAGCATCATGGGCCAGCATCATGGGTCAGCATCATGGGCCAGCATCATGGGCCAGCATCATGGGCCAGCATCATGGGTCAGCATCATGGGCCAGCATCATGGGCCAGCATCATGGGTCAGCATCATGGGTCAGCATCATGGCTGGAGTCAGTGGCCCAACCGAACAACGCCTCTGGGTCAAGGTTCTGACCCAAACTCATGTGTGAGTCTTGTCTATCAAAGCGCCACGAGGGAGAGTGCTTAAGGCACATGCTGGATTTCCCTTAACTTCCTCAAGAATCCTAATGCCTGTATTATCGCTGCTAAATCTATATTGCATTATTTAGATTTGGTAACCTTGGGTTGTCCCCCAGCAAGAAATAAATTAAAGACATGAAAAAGATTTATGGCCAGGTACCTTAAGAAGTGAAAAATAAAACTTTAATAAATTATAGATACTGTGTCCTCTCATAACCCATGGGGCATGTAGTTAAGCTAGCAGGAGTCTCTGCCTGTAGCATATGATTGTGTGTATGCATGTGTTTGGCCAGTGATGGACTGGCTTCCAGTTCAGTATGTATCCCAGCTTTGTGCCCTCTGCTGCCTGGGATAGGCTCCAGGCCCAACCATGACCCTGTCAAGGATAAGTGATTAAAAGACGGATAAGGGATAATAGATACTGGCATCCCATCCTGGATTGTGATAGCTGCTTCCTGGGATAGGCTTTTGCTCCAGGCTCACCATGACCCTGTACGGCAGTGGAATTCTAACTGTGGGGCGCACCCCCCTAGTGGGGCATAGAGGAATTGCGGGGGGGATAAAGAGAAGACTTTGTGGGGGAGTTCAGATGGGGGCAGATCTATTTTGAAATTGCAGCCTTTAGAAATATTAAAATTAGAGAGACCTGCAGTGTCCAAAATGTCACTGTGTGTAGGAAAAGCGGCCCATCCTTCCCATCGAGTTGCAAGGCAAAGTTTATTTAAAGTTTGTGTGTGTGTGTGTGTGTGTGCGTGAGGTGGGGGGGGGGTCGGAGGTCATGGACGACGGACGGATGGGAGTCACAGACCGGATGCTGTGTGACTCTGTGACGGGGTTTGATTTGTCCTGAATTCGTGCTCCTTTTCTCTCAGACGCCATTGGCCTGTCGGACGTGGCCCACGTGGAGAGCGTCCAGGAGAAGTGCCAGTGCGCCCTGGAGGAGTACGTGCGTAACCAGTACCCGGGGCAGCCCAGTCGTTTCGGGCGCCTGCTGCTGCGGCTGCCCTCTCTCCGCATCGTCTCCTCGCCGGTCATCGAGCAGCTGTTCTTCGTGCGCCTGGTGGGGAAGACGCCCATCGAGACGCTGCTGCGGGACATGCTGCTCTCCGGCTCCAGCTACAACTGGCCCTACGTCCCCATGCAGAGGGACCGGCCGCTGTCCCTGCACTACAACGAGAACGGGCCCTGAACACGTCCGGCCCCGCTCGCCTCACCCCGGTGTCTGTACCCGCCACTGCACCGCCCGCTCCGATGACTCACTGGCCCCACCCTCCCCGGGCGTCAGCCCATGACTCCCAGCCATCAGCAGGAAGTGACACGCCAGCCACATGCCACTGGCGTGTTCGACTCAGATCAGAGGCAGGACACTGAGGAAGGTTGGACAGACAGATGGGACATTCAGAGGGTGGACGCCACCTCCTGAGATGCATAGACTGCCTTTGTTTGACTTCCAGATTATTAGGATATGTGGGCCCCATTAGTGCAAGAGAATGCGCTTTCAGAACCTGGAGTGGTTTGAACAAAACATCTGTGGCCCAGGAAGGTATTGGGGGACATTTCCAGACTACGAGAGGAGGAAACCTGATAAGCTAATGTACTACAAACATTACAGCTAGTAACTGTAAACACAGGCCTGCATTCTTCATTTGGTGACATGGCGGTTGCCAAATGGGCCAGTGCTGTTGTGCATGAGGGGCCAGGAGCTCACCATGCTTTCGGGACAGGCTTATCTACGGCGGGGCTGTAGACATGGTCTCCGTCTGTGGCAGGGATGGGCCGGTGCCACCTGGGGAGCATGCTCAGATACTGCCCCATACTGCTCCATGAAAGTCACGCTCTGTGTCTCAGTTTTGCATATTACAGCACCGCACATCAAAGGAGCCGCCGGCAGGCGTGTCCGCGTGCAGCGCTTGGCAGCGAGGGTGCTGCCGAGTACGACACCTTTACCTCAGGGTAGCTCCTACCCGTTTACCACGTTCGGTATTTTATTTTTGCAAATTTACTTAAAGCTAGTGTTTTGCCCAGTGCCTGTTTTTTTATGTTGGCTTCAGACGCTATCTGTGGCGTACAGACAGGGCGTGAGGAATCACCAGGAAGGCACAGTTACTACAACCCTAGCACAGTTACTACAACTCTAGCCCTGCTAGCTCGTCGGCTGTGTAAAAATGGAGGGAACTGTGTAGAACTTTTCCACCCGGAATAATAAAGCATACCTATCTATCTAGTGTTACGATGTTCTCTCGTCATGCTGCAGTGTGGTCTGCCGCTGCCTAGTTCAAAACTTAAAATCCAAGCAGAGTCTGTGTAAAACCATGCAAAACACCTGGACATGAAAGACATACATTGTAAGGTACATTTTTGGATGGCACCTGACATGCTGACACATATTTCATTTCCATTGTTACAAATTTAGCAGGTCAGGTCACTGCTGCCAAGTTATTTGAAGCTAAACCAACTACTTAATTCTCTGGTTTCCTTGGCAGCACCTAAAATTATATTAGGTACTGGGCAGGATCCACTTTTGCCTCAAAACTACTTCAAGGGTAGGTGAGTTTTATGTTCATAGATGCCTTTTTGCACACCGCTGTTGTCCTGAGCTGTTACTTTTGCACTTACGGTCTTCCTGTCAGCTTTAACAAGCCTGGTCATTCTCTCTCATTAAGGTGTTTTCAGCCTCAGAAATGCCATTGACTCGGTTTTTGTTCATCACATCATTTTTTGTAAGCTCTAGAAACTAGTACATGAAAATCTCAAGACGGTGGCAGTTTTTGAGATGCACCAACAATCATATCATGTTCAAAATCGCTTCGATCAGGCGTTTCGGCTGTTCCAGTGCATAGTCAAAGAGTCACTGAACTTCTTGACCCTTGCCAGTGTGCTGTATGTTTTCAGGTGCAGCCATATTATTTTTTGTTTGTAGGAGAAGGCCGCTAGCATTAGCAAGCAGGTGCACAGCAGGTATAGCAATATAATTTTAAAATAAATTTCTTCTAAAAAATTGAAAAAAAAAAAAACTGCTTAAAAACTGAAATCAAATTATGGTATAGAACATTCGACTTGTAGTAAGGTTTTCTAACAACAATGGGCAGATGAAATTAACTAACAAATAAAGGGTCAGATTTATTCTCCATGACTCGATGCTATCTTTAGCTAGCTGAATGCATTTGCACACCTGAATGAACACCATTAGCGTATGCGCTACCACATCTCATTTCGTTTGGCAGTCGGTATGAGGGCAACGCTTCCTGGTGAGCTGATGTTGATGGACGCTACTCTTACTCAGCTTTTTTAGGGCTCTTTCAGTGTGCTCCAAAGTCCCACACTGTCAATAATTTCCCGTAAATTCACGTTGATGGCATATGGTGCTCTAGTATGCAAGCTGGGACACAGGTCTGCACCTCTTCACCTCTTGCAGTGAACGTCAAAAACACTTTTATCTGTAATTATTTACAGAAATTAAAGCAGCATGGGCGCTTTTAAATAGCATCATTACAAAACCACATCAACGAAATGCACACTGGGACAGCAAGCCACCGGGACTCTGGGAAAACTGGCCCTGTCTGACATTATATTTAGTTACAAATGTTTGAACGTGTTTTTTTTTTGTTGTGTACTTTTTTGTTTGCAATATTGTCAGTATGCAATCAGTTTAATAAAATTTGTCATTGAGATGAGCATAAAACATGTTTGATCAGATGGTGTGTGTGAGGTGATGGGGATGAGAACTAAGTGTACAGGAAAACAGGACTTTCAGCTAGCTGGGTCAACAAAATGAATTTTGGTTTATGTCTGAGCCACTGAGTTTCTTGTCAGCTGAGATTAAAAACATTATAACATGAGCATGAAGGGCAGAATAATGACTGATTTGGTTATTTTACAGGTATTCCATTACATGCATTTCATTAGAGGTGTAAATATCTGGTCCAGAAAGTAAAAATCCAGACTAAGATTTTGTTTCAACTGACCAGTTGAGTACAACTGACCAGCTGAGTACAGTACTCTGTGACTGTGATTCTTTATACTTACTTGGTTGGTTGAAACAAAATCTTTGTCTGTATTTTTATTTGCAGGGCCTGAAGTTTACACCTCTACATTTCGTCACATCTGCTTTGAAAATTAAAGGTTTAGATTTGTTTCTTGTTTGAGATTTGAGAAAGAACTGTATTGTTATTTTGGTGGAGGAGACAGTTTCTTTGTTTTTTTGATAGGAATTAAGGATTGATATTTTATTCATTATGCGGTTCTGGGTCCGACTCAGGGATGTTGCTGCCTTTCTGCTTGCATTGAATCTTGATTCCATTAAACTGAGGGAATTCGTTGAACCCGTCAGTAATTCACAAGCTGGAGCAGTGACACTTAGGATTTTGTTAATGCATAAATGCTCGGATGGCTAATAGCTAGCCTGCCTTTTTAGATTCAGATTGGGGGGGTCACTGCTGCCAGGCACACTGTGTGAAAATACTTGACAGGCTTTGCCCTATAGCCCGGTGTTTCATTTCCCTGAGTTACAAATCGAGTCAAATTGACTTATGCCCTCATTTTAAAGCTGTCACTTATGGCTCACCACGATGACCTTACATCCCCCCCAGTGCTGTGTTCTTTTTTTCGGCAATGAGCATAAAACATGTATGATCAGTTAGTATGTACGGGGATGTGAACTTTAAGTGTACATGGTTGGGTCACAAATATGAATAACACTGTGATGAATTGCTCAGTATTTTTCTGTGGGCATTTATGGTGAATAACACGACCTCATACTGAATAATCAGCAAGCAAAATGGCAGGATGGAGAGATAGATTTGTGCCTCAAAGCGTTAAAACTTTGTGCCCATGAATGGAAGTCTGCCAGTTCAAATCCAGTGCTTGGCAAAGCAATTTCACCGTCAGGCCCTTGAGCAAGACCCTTAAATTCCGATTGCTCCAAGGACAGTTGACCCCGCTTTCTCAATTGTGTGTCATTTTTGCAATATAAATAAATGTCAATATTGAAGACACTGCAAAATTTTATAGGGCTACACATCATAATACATTACATAATCTGTGGGGGCGGCAGGCACAGTGCTTCCTTTGTGTGTCAGTAAGCGAACGCAATCACATTTACATACATGACACATCATTGGTTGAAATGAGAAAGAAAATTAGTGCAGTGATGAATCATGGGTAGTTTCCGGCGACCTGCAGCATAGGATAGCAGAAATGCGGTCGCAAGCTTCTGACCAAGGGAGCCCCACTCTGCAGTGTGGTCTCTGTGTTACGTTCTTGCCCTGGAAATCAAAGGGGGTGAGGTGGGGACATGATGAACAGACGCTTGGGTGCAATTTCGACATGAACGTCAGCTACAAGGGCGAGCTGCCTGTCTCCAGAGCAATCCTCCAGCAGAATCAATAGGCAAGATGTCACAAATGAATTGAGGTCATTTGTGCCCGAGAGGTGAGAGTCTTTTAGGCTCTCCATCAAAGCTCGGGGTCACCGCTGAGCAGCTGAGCTGGGGTCAAGGGTGGCTCATGTGTCACGTTCACTTGTGCTGTTGACTCAATGATGAAGAGCATGTCCAGGGGAGCAGGGGCGGGGTCCCCTTGAGAGATTTGTGATGTCAGACTTCAGTGGTTGAGAAGTGGAGGAAGAACGTAGCGGAGGGATCCCTTTGAAAGCTTAATCTGCTGAGGCTGATCATCATGACTGGGTTTAACGACCCCTTAGGTGATGCTACGTAATTTTCTCTTAAACCTACATTTTCGTTGCCTTATTGTAAAACAGCTAGACCAGTTGTTGCATCATTGTGGATTTCGGCTGTTAAGATGAACCTTTCACCACAGATTTGCTGTCTGCTTGCACGTTTTCAGAGGTGTCATGTATTTCGCGAGCCAGAGACTGCATGCATAATTAATTAACCAACATTAAGCATCGCACCTCACACCAGTACAGATTTAAGCAGAATTAAAGAACTGAAGCAGTGTCTATTTTTATATAATTAAGTGATTCATTCAATATTTAGCACTCCATATACTGAAATGCACTGTTTCAGCACAGCTTTCCTAGCTCCTGGGAAAGTGCTGAAGACATTTCATGGCTAGGTATGGCCATCTTCCTCAATAGAGACTTCAAACCAGAGGAAATAATTGTTGCCAAGGGGATGCATGCTGAAAGTAGGATTGCCTCTTGCAAAGAAAAGGAAGTGCCTTCAGTATTTCCCCATGAAACCTTAATGAGGAACTGACTCCGATATATAGCAACACCATCAATATTAATGTGGGAGAAAGTTTCACCAAAGCCAGTTAGGCCACAGAGCATCAATATTAATGGCACTGGGCCGCAGTCCCACTGCTTATGCAGACATGATTACAGAAAAGCCCAGTAAGGCAGGGGACAAATACATTAATACAGAGAGGCACTGAACAAACTCTATAATACGTCTGCATCCCTGCCTTACTGCGTCGTAACAGGGGACTAGTCCAAACCCACATCACCTCTGATGGTTTGTGTCTTTATCTGGAAGGAACTAAAGGCTGAAACCTAGACCTGGAGGAAATGCCTGGAGTAGGAACAGCGCCTTGATAGTCTCGACAGATAAGAACTTTTATCTGAACTCCTCTTCTGCATTATTACTTAGGTGCATGTTAGGCAAACTCTTTTGAAATTCATTTTGTAAGCAAAGATATACACTAGCTAATGTCTTTGTAATTAAAAGTCAACCTTACCCAGGCCTGTTCTGCTATAAAGTGCCATATTTACATATACATATTAAGACCTACTGCTAAACTTCGCATCTGTCTTCATATCTGTCTGTAAATTTAAGCTATCTTTTATGAATTTGCGCAGCACCGAGAGACACGACAGGAGACAATATTTGCTCGTCTTCCTTTCCCCTCGAGCAGCCTTTTCCTACATTACTGTTTTTGTACTAATAGTATCATGCGCTTGCCACTGCAAACCCCCTGATTCAAACACAAATATGATTATGCTGTAGCTGTTTCTGGGTCAGTAAGTTAAATAATTCATACGGTTTATTTTTAGACCAGTTTGTTCCCAGTTTACGTGTCGTCTTGTGCTTCAACATGCTGTGTTCCCATTTCCCGCTCTCCCTCTCCCTCTCTCTCCCTCTCCCTCTCTCTCTCTCTCGTTCCCTGCCATTTTACTATAAGCTCCATTTGACCTAATAAATGATACCTTTTAGGGTCTTCATAGAGTGCCATAAAGGAACGCTCCTTTTTCCTACGGTAAATATGGAAGTGTAGTACATTTTCCTTTTATTACATTTCAGCTGGTTCATTAATCAGACTAAGCTACATCTTTGTGCCATTCGGATGATGCTAAAACCATGGAATCTCAATAAATTATCAGGAAAATCAAAGAGCCCGTAACTGCATCGTATGTCTTACATGCAGAGATTCCTACCCTGATTTTAGCCCTCATTGTCTACTGCTGTCATCGCCCTCATTCATCTCTTTCTCATCTCCATAAGTGTCCCCGGTGGTTAAAAGTAATGGCAGATTTTAACCAGGGCTAAACATCTGAAAGCTTCTACCAGACGCATATTTTATTGTAAAACTGCAACACGACAACTAAATATCCTAATTTGGTGTAGCTGGGAGTCTCGGTTCGTGGACAAGCCCTGGGTTTATTGTTGCTCAGGTGGCATCGAATTGATGTGAAGAGAATTTCAGTTGTCTTTGTGTCTCCACGCATAGCGTGCTTGTGTGTGTGTTTCGTCAGTGCCCTGCAACATTTTTCGGGTGGCAAAATATGCCCACAAGTCAAAAGAAATCAGTGTTTGGCACACAGAACCTCATTGCGAGTCAGTATTTTGAACCAGGGGATGAATCTGGGGCAATAGCATAAGGTACAATTGTAACGTTCACCTTGATTCGTTTGTGATGTGGCCCTCGGGGTAGCTAGCCCCATAACAATAATACAAACAAATATAACAGTGAGAGAGCTAATATAAACATGCTAATATAAATGAAAATTAGGCCCATTTGTCTGACCTCATAATTAAAACATGAACGTGTCAGCAGCAGCAGAACAGATTCCCATAAAAGGTGCATGATGATATGTAACATAGTGAAGTTACATTTTTACTTCACAATCTCCCAACGTTAGGTATATACTAATGCAGCCTTAATGTCTCCGCAAAGGTCCCTATTAATCTCTACATTAATAATGGAAATTAAAAGGGCGGGTACTCGTCTCGCTGTTGTGGTTTTCCATAAATTCTGCGCGGTTCTCTGGAAGTAATGGGGCTAATTAATCAACTTCAAATTGTGACAGCATGAATAAAAAGTCCTATGAGGCAGAAGTGGACATGGAGCGGCAGTCCTCGAAACACAGCTGGAGGAAATGAGGCGCTCGGAAGCCGTTCCTGCGCCGCCGATTAATCACCCTACCCAAGAGACTCGGGCATCATCAGCCACCTGGGAGGTGAAACCCCTGCCTCAGGCCCCAGGAAGCTCATCACCCTGGCACCCGCCCGACCCGGCAGTCCCGGGTATATCACTCATCTTCCCGTGTCCTCCGGCTACACCCCCCTCCCTCCTGAACAGAGATACGTAGCGCCGTGGCTGGCTCAGTTGATGGGAAGCAAGGACACTTGTTAGCACACCTGGGATGCTGCCATTCCAGTGGCTGCAGGGTTAATCGCTTAGGCTTCGTTCAAACTCCATGTGACATAACTGGGACTTTGGCAAGGCTGCTCAGCACCTAGAGATCCGCTCTGCATCCTAACATTCGGCGATAGATTTATTGACGACAAATGAATCTGGTACCGGGCTTTAATTGCAGTTATCAGCATCCTGTATCGCACACGTAATGTTGGTGTCATAGTTAAATCATAGCAAACATTGCTTCTTATGTTACGTCTTTTAAGGAGACGCCAGAAATACCATCACTGTCCCTGAGTCAGTATGGGACAGGAAGGTTTTTTAATATTCGCAAAGGAAGCACTACATGATAATCTTTGCCCTACGATTCTTTAAGAAAACTCACCAGTGTTAGGTAGCCGAGAATGCTCTTTATAATGGGTAAGATAGTATTTGCACTATGATGCTTTAGGAAAACGCCTCTGTATTGTGGCACAGGCATTGCAAGCTACCATACTGCAGCAATGGTAACTAGCAAGTTAAGTAAAAATACTGCTAACCATAGAGATGCACAAGATATTAGTTAACATATCGGTATCAGCTGATATTCATTAATAATTAAGATATAAGCATTAGTTCGATATGTCAATCTTGGCCAATAGTTAAACTTTATCAATATTCAAAGCTGGCAGCACCAGAGCTAACGACATAACTACTAAAATAATGGATTTGATTGCATTGGATGATCAGCCATCTTCTGAAGCAGAAGATGAGGGATTCCATCAAGTCATCCGGCACTTACGAGGTCATAATGTACCAGCCAGACATGTGTGTAATTCATAATTTAACCTGGCCTGCCATTTTCCACAGAATAAAAAATGATGTAACAACATTCCACTAATCTGCATGGGCAAACTTTTTTCTGTATCATTCACTGGATTTTTTTACACTGACATGTTTCCCTGTTTAATAGTAACAATAAATATTGATGTTGTGAGATTCTAATTGCTCTGCACTCTGTCAATATTGGTTAGGCCTATATTGTGTAGTTCCATTGGTAATATTTGTGATTTTTTCCGGGTAAGTTAGAAACGGTTTTAATTTAGGTTATCAAAAAACATTTAAAACCTGAATATAACATATCGGTACCCTTAGACACGAGTGTGGAGTCTGTTACTTTGTGTGCCTGTTTTCGCCTACACTTTCTCTGTGTCTAGCAGAGAACATAGGGGTTTATCTGTGTTTAGCATTGATGAAAGCAGTAGAAACAGGCAGATCGTGAATATTTTGTATGGGCCTGATTTGACCTGCTTGCTATTTTTGTACTATGGAAATTTTGTCTGGATCGCCGATGTTCAGTCAGGGCAGCCTGCTTGCTGACACAGGGCAGTAACTGAAGGGGAAGGAAGGGCCGGGCTTTGCGAACACAGGCCCTGCCTCAGTCTGGGCTTTCGGGGTTACCTTTAAAAAAGGAAATAGTGTCTGTCCTTTGGCTCGATCACTCTTCTGTGTAGCCTATGGATAAATGAGTACATGCTTTATTTATAATTTCATTTTATAGGTCGTATTGTTGCAGTCATTTCACATGTAAACATTTTTCTATTTATTTGCAAATGCAAGTGTAGAAATGATAGAAAACCTGCCAATGAATCAGCAGAAAAAATCTATACAATACCATAGTCTACACTTCTAGACCAAAAATGTTAAATTAATATTCCATACTATATGTGCATTTATGTAACAAAAAGTAGGTGTTCAAAATGAAGTTACTTCAAAATGTTTTTATTTTACAATTCACCAAAATTAGTTATATACAAATGCAACCTTAATGTTTCATTGAAAGTCCCTTTTACTCTGTATGTTAACAATATACATTTTTTTTTTACTACAGCATTTAAATTTCCATATAAAATATCTTGAAGAATAGTACTGAACGTCGAATGAACTGGTGTTGACTAAAACAGTGGCCTGTTTTATGGGCCATTTAGCGTCTAGCACATTGTCAGACCACCGCAAGGCCAAGCAGAATGTTTTTGGTATCTACTGATCTTCCCGAAGTCACCCTCCCTCCGTACCCTGGGGTGCTAATTTGCCCCACTTTACACAGCAGGGCTAATGGCACCCTAACAGCAGTGCGGTCGGTAACCATGGAGCACCCAGCCTGCAACTAGTGACGTCACTGGCCTCATCACACGATAGAATGGCACGGTCAGCAACGCATCAGTGACTACGGAGGACCCTGCAAGCAAAAGGCTCAGATTCTGAGAGTGTTTACACTTTCTTGGTTATATATATGGACACCTTTCTCTCTTATGGACATGTCAGCACTGAGGCAGGCAGTATGCACAGCTTTCTGTCATTCTTTATGGGTACGTGTGTGCTTCTGCATGTGCTAGCCCCAGGTCCACCTGCCTGCCCAAGCATATGTCAGCACTGAGCCAGGTAATATGAACACAGTTCTGTCACTCGCTATGGGCAAATGGGGACAGTGTGCAGCTGTTAGGACACTGTGCCTGTGATCAGAAGGTCGCCACCTCAAATCTTGAGGTCCGCGGAGGGATTTTGCCATCAGGCCTCAGAGCAAGGCCTATAACCTCAATTACTCCAGGGACTGCGTGATCCTGCTTTCGCAAGAGAATTACATCACTTTGATTAAAAGAATCAGCTAAACAAATAAAAATGCAGATGTGTCCTAGGTTCCAAAAATCACATTGAAATCGGCTTCCAGTAAAACATCTGATTCCGTTCCGCCTCAGTTTAACAAATAGTCTTTGATAGGCAGGTACCCTCATTTTCTTATTTCTGTTACTGATATCAGTTCCTCTAATGTATGTGCACATTATTTAATCAGCATTGTTCCTCTGAATATCATTTAGCTTATGGGAATCGTTTGGCTTTGCAGCTTGTGGTCACAAGCGGCGACGTTCTTCCAGATAGTGAGACAGAGGAGATAAATGGAAGAACCCATTAGTCTTAGTGATGCTTTGTGGCGAGTGCTTGTTGACCACACAGCTAGCATGTGTATTAACCAAGCACTTCAGATTCAAAATTCTGAAACAGCACTACCCTACAGTATACAGCAGTACTGTGTACCCTAAAACCACAGTGCCAGGAATCAATTTTAACAAATATCTAGCTGTCAAATGGTACAAACTAAATTAGGTTTTCAGGAGAATTGTCTAACAAGCATATAATTAATAAAATAATTGCATTCCCTTTGCCACTTAATATTAGGTTGGAAGTTTCTCAGAGGGGTGGTGTATCCTTCTTTTCATTAGTCTGGGATATATCGGTCACAGTGTTCCTGAACCACACCTTATTGCAATAAGAGCACACAATCAGTGTCGTAACGCTAGCATTATGACATGTCAGAAATGTGCATTTGCGCAATTGCCCAACATGTCAAAAATGTTAAAATGCTCCTTTACACACTATTGTTCTTCAAGTCTGTTTAATTCCCTGTGCACCACTAAGGATTTAGATCACTAAGCATGTTTTGCCCATTTAAAAATATAACAATCTAAATATTAAAGCCCCAGATTAAAAGTCTCTCAGACAGCAAGAGTTTGTATGTTTAAACCGCTTTATCTGCGCTTTATCTGTACTTCAGCTGCTTGCTTTGCTTAACTACAAGTAGCAGGAGAGGTCAGAACAGCCACTCTTTATGGTGCAAGCAATGTCTTTGTGTGCCCAGTACATTAGCAAGGGCGAGTCCGCCACACTGACCTTTCTGAGCAGAGCAAAGGTCCTGGCCACGCTCAGGCCACCTTTCCTTGTAATTGGGTTCAAGGTAAGTGACCCCGAAAGTGGGAAGACCTGGGGTTAAGGTCACAATGGCAGGTAAAAGGGGAGCGTTTAATCACAGCTGAGGGGAGGAGATCAGTGTGCTCAGTCCGACTGGGTGGTCAGGCCACGGGCTGTCAGCGGGGTGAAGGGGCGGTTGCCAGGCAACGCACATAAAAAAAAAACAGGGTCCGCCGTGCTTTTAACCCCATCGCAAATCAATGTAGACACCGGCACAGCTAATAATGAATGAGCTTGTCTTATGAGGATATGCATTATGCATCTGCATGCTATTCATTCAGATTACTTCTTCCTTAAAAACATAATTCGATATTAGATTTGCTTTGATACTTTTAAGAATAGATCTCATGATGAGATAAGATTAAACACGCTCAAAACATTATTTTAATTAAACTGTCAAGGGATTTGAAAATACAACAAAAATAGGTTTACTTACATTTTTAAATACTAAGAATTGTCGTCACTAATTGGACAGCATTAAATGCCTGCATACACCACCTTAATTAGCAACTAGACCTCATTAATTGTAATATCTTGAAAGGTTTGCTGTATTCTGGCAGGTAGCCGTCTCTCTTAACGATTCTTTGACCTTGAATACATTTTGCTTTATCAACTGTGAATTTAATTTTAGTTATTAACTGTCTGGACTACATTTTCAAGAGGAAATTCAATGTATTCAATAACATTTTATTGCATTCTGTCTGATTCATTTTTTCTCTTTCCTGAGTAGTTTCATCTCTCTTTAAGTACTCGTACCTTGCTTGAATCAAGGGAATTAGATTTATGGTCCCAGTTTCTCCTGGGACGCTGCATTTTGACACTGCAGAAGGATTCTACTTGTACTCAGAATATTTTTTTCTTACAATATGACTTGGCTTTAATGAGGCCTAATTCACAGAAATAGTTAGGTACCTCTTGAAGCTTGCTTACCTAGATTTCTTTTATTACATAAATATAACCTATATTGATATAATATATGCATTTCCAATAATAAAATATCACTGCTTGAACAGTGGTTTTTGTGTAGACAAGAAATTCTTGTAGTGAGTTATTAATCGGTCAAATGGACAAAATGACACTTTAAAATAAGAAATAACACAGGAAAAAGAGAAGAGGAAATAATATGAAGCTTATATAACATCCGTTAATGATATACGATTCTTTCTTTGTCTAGACCACATAACCTGCACCTCCTCTCATTTTCTCTCTCTTTCCGTCTCTCCATCTCCCACCTCCAATTTATTACCTGTCATCTTTGACCTAAACAGTAACCCCAACCTTAAGCACATCCCATTTAGGCCAAAGGATTTATTTAGGAAATAAATCACTGATTACTGGATGCCTCCAGGGAAGAGAAGGTCAATGTCGACCAAAGGATAGAAGCTATATTACAATAATAGTAGGTTTAGACATGTAGCGGAGATGTTAACACAGCACGTGATGCACGCAGGTGATGTCTGCAGCGAGAGCTCACCCGGAGAATGTGTGCTTGACATGTTTCAGGCCACGCCGGTAACCCGCGGCTCACACCTCATCTCCCCTGGTGCCCCCAGATGTGTAACGACAGCTTGACGGGCCTGAAGGAGAGTCACTGTGACAGCCCAGAGATCATACGCAACCAAGAGAATATGATGCAATAGAAGGACGGCAGGCAGAATGAACACTGAGCGCTGCTTCACTAGACACAGATCAATATTCATTTAATACGGAATATTCTTCAGTAAGGCTATTCCAGGGAAATAATACATAATACTTCACAAGTATTGTGAGCTTTACTGCATTGTATTGTATCTATTGCCTGACAGGGAGAATATTAATTAAAATACAGCCTCACCAATATTTTGGTGAATTACTTTGAGTTAAAACAAAGGAAATTGGGGCATTGTTTTGCACACATTTGGATGCTAGAGGGAGCTCGACTGAGTCTGTGCCTGTGTTTTGACAAAGCAGTTACCTGGGTGTTGCTGCCCATTGCTAGCTCCTCCAGCCTTGCATGGCAATGCCACATTCACAAGGACAAATCTGTAGATCTTCACAGAGATATCATGGCTATTGTGATACAATATTCTCTCTCTCTCTCTCTCTCTCGCTCTCTCTCTCATATATAATATATATATATATATATATATATAGGTATCTGAAACAATATAGTATAAAATGCACCTTTTAATAAAAAATTAAAAAAACAGGGTCCGCCGTGCTTTTAACCGCATCTCAAATCAATGGAGACACCGGCACAGCTGATAATGAATGAGCTTGTCTTATGAGGATATGCATCATGCATCTGCATGCTATTCATTCAGATTATTTCTTCCTTACAAACATAATTCGATATTAAACTTGCTTTGATACTTTTAAGAAAAGATCTCATGATGAGATTAAACATGCCCAAAACAAAACTCCAATCTAACAAGCCAAAACCGCTGCTTGTTCTGCCTCGCCTCCCGTCTCAGCCCTCGTGTGGATCACTCCAGCTGCCTCCCGTTTGCCCCCTTCGTTAGTCCTGTATAAGAGTGCCTCCCCGTTCTGTGCTCCCCAGTCTGGTCATTAACATCAGCCCTCGTGTGGATCACTCCAGCTGCCGCCTGTTTGCCCCTCGTTAG
>JAODKN010000134.1:15424014-15440636 GCA_026774425.1 Petrocephalus zakoni | reverse complement strand
GCAGCTCTGGGGCCGACGGATAGATGTCCAGCCCCAGGTATCTGAAAGAACCTGCCAGAGGAATAGAAGAAGGAAATGAAGAAGAGTGACATGCAGGATTCAGTGGAAGGAGAGCAATCTCAGGGATTCATATGTTCGAAACAGGTTGAGGACATGGGGAAGATCCTCAGGAGCGTTGCCAAGATAAAGGAGCAGATCATCAGCATATAAGGAAACTTAGGGACACCTTTCACTAGGACAGGAAATAAGATCTGAATGATAGAGGGCTGCTGCTAAAGGCTCTAATTACCAGTCACTTTTGAATTAAATTCCTATAACTGGCAACTGTTTATGTAAGACACAACCGGAACCAATCTAGTTTTGTTTGATAATATCCACAGTCCCTGTCATTTTCATTATTGTTAATATGTTCTGTGGTAAATTTTGTTTTGACTTGAATGTGTCCACTGGGAGTTTTTCCTTCTCTTAACGTAAATTCTCTGTAGTTTCACTATAGTGGTTATATGCTTTGAATAAAAATTTTGTATACATTTTTAGTTAGTCATCTTTCAGGCGGTTTGGTCGGCAAGATTCTCTTTCGACTCCGAAATGCCTCTTTGTTTAATACCAATTCTGGCTTTTATAATTCAGCCAAATTTAGCAGTTTGTGAGTGGTGTGTATGTACATGTATATTACTTAAGTTATTCAATGTAGTTATCCTCATCCTCATCTATTTTTTAATGATCATTCTATTATTCTGAGAGAAAGAAGAAAAATCCAGCTCTCAGACACAAGCCGGCCCCCAGGCGTAAATGAGCCAGCTTGCCGTCTGCTTTGTGGCATAGGCCTAAACATCACTAGTTTGTTATGTTGGGAAATCCTCAAACTAAGGCTATTCTGTCTTTCTATTGTGAGTCAGACAACTAAATTTATGGCTCTTCTTCTGCAACAAAATCAATAGACAATTCAGACTAGGTTTGAGTAGAAGCAGACACCAAACTAGCTGCTATAGCGGTTTACACTTCAGTGTTGTTTCATTCAGTGAGAGGGCATTTTTGTGGTTGCAGTAGCTGCAAAAAGACTTCTGTACAGCTATTACCATCTTCGAACAAACCATTACACAAAATTACCAATTATTTACTCTCCATTATAGTTAACCTCCTGCTACAGTGTCCCCTGAAAGTCACATGGTTGCAGTGCCACAGAATCCTCTCCCAATCCCAGATCTCCCATGCAAAGACACAACATGGCGACCTTTGGTTTCAAACCATTGCTAACAGCCTCCTAAAATGAAGGTGTGACGTTTTGTAAATCTAATTGGTATTTTTTGTGCTTGTTAAATATTTAATATGTATTTGAATGACTCGACTCTCTTGTCCTGTCCTGGACAATATTGTATTCTATTATATTATATTCTGTTTTATTTTGTATCGTATATATTATCTGCCTTCAGCACAGAACTCATGTCCCCATACATTCAGGGCATATTTTCAGAATCAAAATCAGAATCAGAATTCTTTATTGTCATTGTACGGAGGACAATGAAATTAAAAGCTTCACCTACTGGTGCGAGACCACATAGAAACATGACACACATCACATACATTTTATGAGGTCCATAAAGTGCATACTGCATTTTCATTAAGTTAAGTAAAAATTGGACATTGACATATTACACAAGTAAGTGACAATTGTGCATTCAAGGAATATTTGCATTTAGCACGTTTAAGGCTTTAAAGATAAAGCTAAGCTTGAGTCTGTTTTATACTTAGATAAGGAAGATTCTTAGCCGAATCAGCTCCTGTGTTATTCATGGTTTATACTGTAATGTATTCAAATTTATGGTGATATTGACTGGGCATAAATTAATTTATATTTATATCAGTTTTTTCAACAAGACAAGTAATACATGAACAAAATTGTTCCTACTTTATCTTGTATATTGTGTCGTGCTTTATATTTAGTATGATTTTTTATTTTCTCCATCAGCCTAATTTTTAGAGATGTAAGCTACGCTAAACGAGGGCCAATAATCAAAATACATCATATTGCTACTGACTTTAACTGAAATTACATAATGCAACTAAAGGGTGAAACTTAATCACATTCTACTCTTGAAAACTCCTCCACACATCCTCAGTGTTATGGAGGTGCTTAGAGGCCATTTAGATGCACTTATGCATGTTTGGAGTACAGAGCTATAAACACTGCTCTTTTGCATTGGAAATTAATCAGCATATTTCTTCTAATTTATTTTATACTCCTACAGTTATATTGTGTCCCTGACAGCCTCTGTAATGTATACTGGACAGCTCAGCCTAGCACTAAAGCTTGACAGATGAATTAAGCTCTATTGAGTGATCTCTAGGTCTCCAGCTGGTCTCTTAGTGACAGCTGGCTCTGCCAGTTGCTTTCCTGGCTGATGAAAAGTACCAAAGATTGGAAACTGTGAGGGGGTGGATGGCTGGGGGCTGAAGAAGGGTCTGTCAGTGCAGGGTCATTGATATGCCATTAGAAAGAAGCTTGTAGTAGCCTGCATATCTACAAGTGCAAACAGGCCATCTCTGAGCAGCAGGGGCACAAGACTACAGTACAGAAATGGTACAGTCCAATTTGATCACCCCTATACAATGAACTTACTTGGAAGTGTCCCTTTGCAGGGATTGCTGGGAAGAAGAAGAGGAATACGGGCTTGGGAATTTGGACAGAAAAAGGAAGAGGGGGGACTCTGAAAAGGGTAAGGAGAGCTATGATCCTCAACAGCCAAGGTGCCTGGATATGGATGTGCACATTGTAAGGGTCTTTGGTTCATATTCCAGGGCACTGGAAGGTTTTTTCAGGTGTATAGAACAGTCTGGTCAGCTGAAGAGAGTGGAGGGAGGAGTTGCTTTGCATAAACAAGGAAATGGGTAGGCACGGATAGGGCAGCCATAGCCAGGCAGCTAAGGGAGCTTGCTGGCTATTATGAGTTTGTAAACAGCAGATGTGTGCTTGATTGCATACTTACATTGTTAGGGAAACTCAGAGAACTCGCATAGTTGTGCTTTGACTGTTATTTTCTATTTGGTCTTGATCTCATATGTGATATCCAGGGGTAGTGCCCCATCTGACAAGCACAGACTTTAACCTGTGAAGAATGAGATAAAACAGTGTAAATCAGAATAAAACAGTGTAAATCGTTTATAATTAGCAATAAACTTTGAAATATATTCGTCTAGGGATTATGCGGACAGCTTACTATTAATATTTAATCATGTTTTCCCCAGTTACTAGTACACAGAGATTTTCAAAATGGCCGCTGCTGTGCTACTTCCTGATTCTTCAGTTGTTCAAATGCCTTCTTCTGTTCTCAACACTCTTTTTACAAAGCTAGAGGTATAAAAGTGATTAAAAGTAGTTTATAATTTTGTAAATAATATGTATTTTATTTAGTGGTGAGGAGGGTGCGGGCAATGGGCCTAACCTAACTGCCATGTTGCAGAATGTGCTGTGCTCTGTCTGTTGGAAGTCAGTTGTGGCAGTGATCGGTTAGAATCTGTTAGGGAGCAGACGTTAGCGTCCCAGCTGTGTGAAACGAGACAAGTGAGCTTTCGTAGCTTTTACATGTGCTTAAAAGCAGGTTAACATATCTGCCTCTCTTTAAATTAAAACTGAAATAGCTCTGTGAGAAACACAACTAATCATAATATATATTTGATGTTGTAAATTTATAAGAACATTTTATATAATTCATGTATGACTTTATATGCTGTATACCTATAAGGGGTTCAGTTAGGGAATTTGCATTTAGTCACCTAATTATTTTGAGACAATTAAACGGACCATTTTTGTTATTGTTTAATTTTATAAAACATATATTTCATTCAACATAAATTTGCATAATAATTTAAATGAATGAGACCATTTTAACTCGGGAAGAGTAAGGGAAAAAATTTAATATTGTAAAAGACCAGTGCAGATTATTCAACTACATTAATATTCAAAAGGTAATTAATTTATTTATTATTGTCCATTGTCACAATAAACCCATGAATATGTTGTGGAGATTAAATGGTTAATTTAACACACATGGGATCAAGAATTTAAAGCTGACAGAGAGTGTTTGTGCTGCCATATCCATTCAGCGAAATAAATTTTAACAAAAGACAGTCGGGCTATACTGTGAATCACCTGATAAAATACAAAAAGGGTTCAAATCCACCTTAAATTTCTCTAGTAATATAGCCTGAATATCACTTCAACAAGAATAAAAATGTAAACTGTAGGAATTAAAGGAAAGGTACATCATATTAGCAGCCCTGTGTGCTGTAAGAGGGCATGTAGCAATGCAGAGCAGCTAGAGTTAATTCTATGCTGCACTAGAGCTCTCCTTCCTCCCGTGGTCCTGAACTCAGAGACGTCACTGGCTGGACTGTTGTTCTAGCATTGCACTGCTCAGACACGGGGCTGATGCAGGGAAGGCACAGGAAACACAGCTACTGACATTCCCAGCTTCACTAAATCAGCACTGTTCCTTCTGTATGAAACTTAAAACAGGCTAAGGAGTTTGCTGCAACTTTGTCATGTGCTTTCGGTTTGTAATCCGTTCAGACTTCTATCATATTCTTCTACTGCCTGTCACACGAGGTTACTGCTCGGTCCTGTGCCTTTAAATGTGTGCCTTTGCACAAATTATGTTGTGCCTCCTTGTGAACTTACTTTTGAATTCAATAGTTAATTCAGTCTGAAAAGCAAGAACAAAAAAGAAAAACTTATTCTCATCACAAAAGATTTAATACAGAGTAGCACATTAATTCAAAGGAAAAAGCAAACTGTTTTATCTGTCGGTATATTTACATATATTGACTCTGTATACTGTACAGTTTTGTTATAATGTGGGAATTTTGTGTAGTAAACACAGCCAGTACCTTGCTGTAAGTGCTCTCGGTTCCCTAGCAGAGTGGCTTTGCTTAGCTTTAACTTTAAGTCCCGCCCACTTCCTGCTCGCCTACTTCCTGTTGCTGGCTCACATACCTTGCTTCTCTTTCACTAGACTGCTATTGTCCCTGTAGCTCTGAGGCTCCCCCAGCTGCTGAAACACTGAACTAAAAACATTGCTTTCTTTAAGAAGAGTCTAACAGTAGAAACAGAAATACTGACTATTTAAAGCTTATCTTAAACATTTGTCTTTTATTTCAATTCTGCTGTGTACTGCAGCTGAAGGGAGTGAGCAAACAGTCTCATGCTCATGTTACTGCAGCTCAAGTCTGTGGGAAGCTTTGCTGTCCCAGAATTCCTGAGCTGCAGCTGAGCTTGAGAAATTCTGTGGTAAAATCCCATGAATCATTGCTCTCCTCTAGCCATTCAAGAACCTCAGCAGGCAGTTTAGGCACCACAGGGAGCAGGTTCAGTCTTTTACTCTCTGTAAATAGCCCTCCCCTTCCTGCTAAAATCCGACTCTGGATAGGGATTGGTAAAGGAGTTGGGAATTATACTACTGTGGGGTAACAGGCTTTATTAAAACTGTCAGAAATCAAGCCGTCGGCACATGTAATAAAGACACTTTAAAAATCAAATTTAAGGTTGTTTCCATTCACTACAAATGCCCTTATTATTCATTTTCCTCCAGATTCATATGTAATAGTCCCTCATAATCTTATGTATATCTTATGTGTGTATATATAAATGGGGTGTTTTAAGGTAAATGTGATTAGTCATTAAAAAAATTAAACAAATTTTTGGTCGATTGTTCATTTAAATTCTCTATCATGTAGTTAAAGTTTAACATGAGCTATTTTTGGAAAATATTTATATAACATCCAGAAGCTTCAGTATGCAGTAGTATACTAGAATTTTTTTAGATCTGCTTTCCATTTGACTGTACTCAGCTGTTCCTAAAATCACTTTAGTCGGTCCTGGCAAGATACACAATTATCTAAATGCCAAAGTGACTATCAGATTTATGCGGACTTAACAGATTCACGGGGAGTGTAAATGTGGCTCTATTTTAATATATCAAAGATTTGTAAAGCGAATGGCGTTAATAAACGCATTCCAAAAAGCTGTTCTGCATATAACCCTCGTGTTTGTCACGGACCCTCAGGCGTTGTGCTTTTGCCCATCCCTAATATCCTGAAATGTAAGGAAATGCCAGTGTCTGGACAGAGAGACATTCACATCTGCTGCCACCTGTTTCTCTGGTAGTCGCATTTGAGCAGGCGCCCAACTGACTCATAAACTGTTGTCCTTCGACTAAACAAAAGTACTAATATTTCTTTATCTCTAGGTCCCAAATGACCGCGCACCTCTTTTTGAATGTATAAAGTTGTCGAGACTGTGGTATTTAGTCGTTAATGACCTACTGGCACCATTAAAAGCAGATGCTGGCAAGCTATGGCAAAACAGCTGTGTGTTGCTGAACAGCTGCAGTTATCTCAAGAGCCAATCAGAATCGGCTGGGACTATCACATATGGCACAAAAATATGCGAGGAGCAAACTTTGTCAACGCCTTTGTGAAAGACAGACCTGGAGCTGAACTGCAGCAGAGCCTAAGAAAGGTGAGATAACACAATACCGCAAATACAAATAGCCAGTTAGCATGACCGTTTTCTTACCCTCATCTAAAGATAAACATTTGCTAATGGATGATTTATGGGTTGCATGCAGATATTCTACAGGAGGCTTTTTGTTTTAATGGGATTATGTAGAGTAATTCAATTTAAATTCAACAAATTTCCAAAAATTTTTAATTGCCATTTTTGATTTTGATGAAATGCAAATTACAAATACCTTCCAGAGATTAGGAATGTTTTTATTTTATTTTTGAGATATTTTTCAGTGCCTTTTCTACACCATGGATAGAAAAAAATTGTTAATCCAGAGTTTTATAGGCTGTAACGTTTTTTTCCTATTTCTGTTATATTTGTTACATGGCTCAGCTGTAGCTCATTAGAAAGCCCTTTTCATAACACGGCATTACACTTTTGCATAAGTCAAAAAATGGTAATGCAAAGGCCATTTGTTGAATTAAAAAAGAATCACAGATTGTACATATAAATGACTGCCTCACATTTTTCACAAAATGTGACTTCTTAATCAGCACAGGATAGAAATCTTGCTTAACTTAATCCTTCGGCAATATAAATGAACAAGTTTAGACTTCTATCCTTAATGTTTAGATTTGAAATTTAAATGAAGGGTATCTCTCTTTTTTTCCCAGTCATAGTGTGAAATCGAAGACCATTTATGCTAAAGAGTTATGACCCACAAAAAACAACTTGGGAAGCCCGTCTCTTCCAACAGAGACCAACCCCTCACCCGCGTTACACGCGACATGGGAGCGGCCCGAAGAAGCCCCACGAAAAAGCTGGACAGAGTGTTCCGGAAGACAGAAGTCAAGCTGGACAGCTCCTCGGTGGACAACGAGCAGATTTTGCGGCAAGTTTGCTTCAGGGAGGTCTGTGAGACCCTGTACAAGTACGAGGGGTACATAAAGTGCCAGTTCAGTGCCTTCCTCAGCATGACGAGGCAGATGCAGAAGACCCCAAATGATGCTCGGAGACACATGGATCTTTTTAAGGACATTTACGAGAGGAACAAGAGCGACCTGAGTCTGGACGTCTACTACCGCAGCGTGATGGAGACGGAGACCGGGCTGTTCGGCAGGCAGCTGCTGAAGGTCTACTCCGATCAGTGCGGTGGGAGCCGCCAGGTGATGGAGCACAGGTGCTCCTACCTCAGCACCATTCTTCTCATGGGCCTGACTGCACACGTGGCCTACGCAGCCGTCACTGAGGACAGCAAAGAAGATCTGAGGGGAAAATGGAGGGCAAGGCTGAAAAACATCAAAATCCAAATGCAAGATGCCCTGCGTCAGTGCAAGGATAACTAACCCCTTTCCATTAAGAGGAGAATGAAAGGAAGCATCTGCTAGGCACTGGCAGTTTGATAAGTGACACGAGCCTAATGCAGTCTGGGAGCTGTTTGTGTCGTGCTACTGCCCACTATTATAAAGTATGAATTATATATAGAATAGCCACATGTAATGTTGAATGTAATGTTATTGCGGTGTGTATTGTAATACATTTTGCAACTGTTCGCAACCTTGGATATGCTCATATTGTTTTTAATTTTTAATAAATAAAATGTATTAAAGTTAAAGTTTTTAATGTTTTTCTTAAATTAAGTCTAAATTAGTGCCCTACGAATGTTAATGTATTTTACTATTGGCTATTCTAACATAACCATAGTCTTCAAACAGTTGTTAATAAGCCAGTAAATTACTAAACCAAATGTCTTCAGTTTCTTAAATTTAATTAATTCACTTAAAAATTTAACTGGATAAAAATATATATAAATATATGTAAAGCGAAAGATGACAGGCATCTTTTAAAGTCACGGTGTTACTGTGCCGCAGGGGCACAGTGCCGGCCGTCTCCGTGACCGCGTCGGTGCAGCAGGTGCTCTGCCACTGTGGCCCTGGCTTTCGCCTCTTTGTGCCCACAGCCCCGCATAATGACAGGCATCACGCCGACACAGCAGCTGTTACTCGCTGCAGTGATACGTGAGGGGGGGGGGGGGCTGGAAGGGCGAGAGGTTACATTCACAGGGTGGGCTGGCAGGGGATTCGTGGCATTTTTGTTATTTTATTTCCTTGCCATGTTTCTAAGGCTTTTGACCGTCCTAGCGACAGAATGTTTCCTGCCAAATCGCATAATAACGCTATTTTGTCTGTTTGCTGGGTACATGTTTTCCTGCCCGCACATTAGGTGCATTACTCCCACCAAAAGACCTGCTTGTCTACCTGCAACATGACTTGCAGTATTGGCCAGAAGAAGTGCTCAGCGATAAGGGGTTGTAAAGCGTATTTGTTGAAATGTGACCCTTTGTGAATCCTTTGTTTTGTTCCCCTAAAACAGATCACTGTGAATCAGAAAGAGGACTCAGCATCAACCTTATAGCTCTGCTGTCATGGCTGATATCCAGGAGGACACGGATAAGTTGAAGAAGGGTCTTGTGACGGTGCTAAGGTGTGTCTCCTCAATCTCTTCGGCTGCTTCCGTGGTCAACCCCATCTTCGGGGTGGCGGGATCTCTCATCCGGGTCGTGCTGCACCACGTGGACGACGAAGACATCAATAAGCTGAAGCAGGAGTTCAGGAGCGTCAACCGGGCGTTGGACAATATCTCCCAGCAGAACCGCAGTACCCTGATGCAGATCAGAAAAACCACGCTGGACACCCAGTACGGCCAGGTGGAGGAGAACCTGCGCGAGCAGTTCCGCAAGTTTATGGAGGTGGTGGAGGCTCGGCCCGACATCAAGGAGCGCAAGAAGGATGAGTTTGAAAGGTGCTACAGCGACAACTTGGGCGACCAGAACCTGCACACGCTCTTCGATGGAGTGGTGGGAAAGCGCAAGCTCTTCAGCAAGCCCATCCTAGATATATATCTGGAACACTCACAGAGAAATCGGCAGGTGATGGAGCGCCTCTGCACCCGCCTTACCTACCTCTTCTGCATCGGCCTCATTGCCTTGATGGGCTATACCGCCATCATTGGTGATGATGAAGAAAGCCTAAGTGAAGAATGGAATGACAGGATGCAGGAGGTTCAGATAAAGATGGAGGAGGTTCTAAAGAAGTGCAATTGATCCCCCCTCGCCCCCCCCCGATGCACATATATGTGACCGACATGTACCTCTGGCACTTCCCACTCCTCATCAATTGTCCTTTACAGAGCATTCTAACACAGATCAATTCCAGGTGACTCGAGCGTGAATCAGATGAAACAGAGCAGTTGCTTTACTCGCTACAGCCTCAAAAATATATATATAAAGAGGTGGTTTCACACTTGTAATTCAAATGTGTCCCACCTACTGCATTTCCAATTAATTTTCCATGGAAAGTCTCTGAGTGGGCTAATATTAGTTTAAGTAGTAAAACAATTAGAAGTATTTCAAATGATCAACTTCAGGTGGAGTATGTTAAATAAATTCTTCAAAAACATATAGTCAAATATATAGTCAAAATACATTTTTGTTACCAAAAACAAACAAAAATATATCCAAGCCATCAAGACATAAAAATTGCAAGCATGTACCATGAAACCGCTTCTTTGCATAAATATATAACTGTTGTCGCTGCTTTGAAGGATTTAAAATCAGTAAGAAAGGATGGTACCTATTCCTGAGTTATCTCCTGTCGCACCATAACTGATATATTTAGCTCTATTCGTCTAACTCTAGAGAGCCACCCTTCTTAGAATGCATCACATATAACCAATATTTGACATAAAAGTAATAAAATATTCCAGTTCTGTAACATTCTGCTTTGTCTCATTTAGCCAAACACTTTTCCTTATTATCCCTCAATATCGTTAAGGAAAACTAAAACAATAAGAAAACATTTTTTACAAGCTGAAATAAAATAATATATGAAAATAAAAAACTACAACTAAGTGGACACTAAAAATATTGCTTCTTAAACTAACTGAAATCAAACAAAAACAAACGTCAAACACTTTCCATTACTGATTTTAAGACTAGTAATGATTTTCTTTAAATACCATAATAGCTGCAATACCTGTTTTGCCCGTCATGAGGACATTAATACATAATGTGTTCTCTGCTCATGAAGGATTCTATAAAGACACATGAAAATTCCTCTACAACTTTCGTCTATCCCTAGAAATAAAATTGTTAAAACTGAAACTAAAATACTTTCACATTAAATAAAAATCTAGCTTTAAAATAATAACCAGTAAAACCACTATGAAATCTAACTAAAACAAACTGGATTTCAAACTGAAAATAATATAAAAATAAAAACAAATTAACTATAATATCATTGGTGGTGGGGCGTTGGTGGTGAAGCTTGCCTTGGGTGTTTCACAGACTCTGACAGCCACTTGCCGGATGTCAGTGTAAACTTGGAAGCAAACGAAAACAGCACAGGCTACAGTTGCCTGCCTAAAACACTATTGTGGATGTATCAGTGGGGTTTGCTAAGGCTGCTTTCTTTGCTAGAACATGGATTTTGAAACACTAAGAGCTGCAGCACGTCATACTGACAAAAGGAAGGCCTGTGATGTGTAGCTGTCTGTATGCACTAAATGAGCTGGCAAACAAAGCATGGCACGTAACAGTGAACGCATACCTGTAAGAGTCACTCGTGTGATTGTAATTCCTAATCCTTATGAAACACAATTATTTTGAAAGGATGTTTCCTGTGGAATACGACGGAGAGAGAATTTTTGTGGTATTAAACCATGATCTTTTACCAGATATCTAGTCATTTTTAATATTTTGCTATGATTTTTGTGTAAAAATGATTTTGAAAAACACTACCAGTTTAATTGTTACAAAACAAGCTAATCTGCATAGCACTTAAACTTGTAGATTAAGATTACAAGTAAATTGACTTTTAAACTATGGGCCTTTTGAATTCTCTCTACATTATACATTGTTGTGCATCTTTGTTATTATTGGGATCTTGGCTCTGCATACATAATACTGTTATACACTGATCTTGTGTGTTTGAATGTCATGCAAAGAAGTTCTTTAAACATATACGTACGAAGCATATCATCTTTATTATCGCTCTTTTTGTGACATGATTACAAAACTATAGTTGATTATAAGACTGTATGTGGTCTCTTCAAAATCTAAAGGACAGTTTATGCTATATACATACACACTATTTACTCTTAACAAATACAGTTCAGATGGTTTCTCTGGAGCATTTAGAGAATTAAAATGTTTTTTTATTACTCTGCACCTTGTTGCCATATATCCTCTTGTATGTAATGCTATCAATAAAAATTTATGGCAGAAAAAAAACTCTTACGTATTTTGTCTTTATAGATTACAGTTTATTACTGCATTATATTTACCTTTACTTGAAAATCTAAATCAGGCTGAAGTGGATATGTACATGCACCATGAATTACCTGGCTGCCTAAGCATTTGACAGAAAGCGCACTATGCGATATTATATTCAGATGCTTTTATAATTTCGAACGGTAGATGTCGCAAAAGAGCAACTCCGAATTCCTTTGTAACTGAGAGTATAATCATATTTGTTTGTCATAGCTTGATCTTCCCATAGCACTAAGGGTGGACAAAATGACACAGTTTGCTTTATTCAGGTCACCTAAAAGATTTGTTTTGATTCAATGCCATTCAATGGCACTTCCTGTTTTTATCAAATGGATAAGAAACACTTGTGTTTCGATATGTCAAAAAGGCTACTTACAGTAGGCTAAATTGTGCTAAGGAGTAAGGTAAATACCAAAAATAAGTCATGTGAGAAAAATAATTTGTTATTGAATTATAACCTGTCTTTTGTACCTTAGCTACTCAAGTTTGTTGAAAATGCAAACCTAAATGCTCATCAACTATTCATTTAAAAAAATCATTTTAAATCGTGAAAACGTTGCATCTCTAAAATCCAGTTACAGTATATAGGAAGTCACTGCATATGTAGGCTTTATACTACATCGGAAGATGATGCATTTCAGTCAAAACCGAGTGTCACGTGCTGTAAGGTTTAGTTGTTAGGGTTGGGTTACGTGCCGTGCGGGCTGAGTTACGTGCCGTACGGGCTGGGTTATGTGCCGTGCGGGCTGGGTTATGTGCCGTACGGGCTGGGTTACGTGCCGTGCGGGATAAGTTACGTGCCGTGCGGGCTGGGTTACGTGCCATAAGGTTTCGGTGCATTGCCAGCTCCGCCCAACGATCCGCCCCTGGATTTCCCATGACGGAAGTCGCCATTCGCCGCCACTACTCTGAAAAGGCCGAAGATGCCGAGGCTGGCAGCTTTTGCTGGATGTTTTCTTTGCGTTTGGATTTGCTTACTTGTATCTGACCTCGGTTTGTTGCTCGATTTTCTCGCTTTTGCTTTGCCCCTGGTACTGTTGCTCTGATTCTTTGTATGATTTTCGTGTACCGATGCTTTCGCCTGATCACCGGCCACGATTAAGTCCGATTCCCGGCGTTGGGTGTTTTTTTTCCCTTTTGTGTTTTTGATATAGTAGTAAGCCTGCCGTTTTCTTCTTGTATGTTATGTTAGGACGCTAGGTAAGTGATTATCTTTGTTTTGTCGGTTGTTTTGTTAGGGACGTTAGTTTGGGTTCATTTAGCTCGTTTCTGTTTTGTTTGTTGTGTTGGCCTGGGTCACTCCTGAGGGTTGTATATACACCGTGGTGAACACTTGTTACTTTTGTAAATACATACTCTTTGTTAATCTAAGCCTGTTTGTGTACTGTGTCCTTCTGTTCTTCACACACCCATGTCCTTTGTTACTCCCCAACCCCCTAGATTGGGGCTCAAACACGAGGTACGAGTCTCTCGTTTAGTCAACATGTCTCACTGGCTCTCATTGACCACAGCCATGGAGGGAAGCAGCTTTCAAGTCACATTTCTGATAAGTGAAAGAACAAATCTGTGCAAGGAAGTAAGTGAATGATTAGTTCCAATATTGCCGCGAACAAATTGTTCATGAACATCACACTATTACACTATATACTATCCATCAAATTTCCACTGCTTATCTGGGTCTGGGTAGAGATGCCTGGACTGCCCTCTCCCCAGTCACCTCTTCCTGTTCCTCTGGGGGGTCGGGGGGGATACCAAGGCATTCCCCCGCCAACCAAGAGATAAAATCTCTCCATTGTGTCCTGGGTAACTACATAGGCCTACAAATCCACCTTTATGATTAACTCAGTAATAGTTTGTCATAAGTAGTAGTAGTGTGTGTGTGTGTGTGTGTGTGTGTGTGTGTGTGTGCGTGCAAAGCCGTGGTTAGGACCGTGCAACCTGTGGCACTGAAAAGGGAAACTTGACTAGATAAATATATATTCCAAAAAGGGAAACTTGACTAGATAAATATACGCGTAATAAGTTATTGAATACTATTTTTTAAATTGATTTCACGCAGCCGCATTTCATCTGAATGTTGGCTAAATATGCACCTCAAATACACTTAATCTAAATCCCACCTTGGACATGTGATCACATAGCCTGAATTAAGGTATCCTGCATAGCCCCGCCAATAAAATGGCTTGCCTTGGGCCCGCCCCCTGCTCACGTCCGCGCGTGTCTGTGCGCGCGCCCGTGCTTGTCATCGTGCGTTCCATTATCCTCGGAGGTCTGAGGGGTGTCCGTAAGGGGTGTGTTTGTGTGTGTGTATGCGTGCTTGAAATACCTATATATGTCCGTGAGGGGATAGTATTGATGCGATCTTTATCTTTGATAACACCTAATACAATGCATTAAAACGAATTAATTTCAAATCTACAAGCACCACATAACAGTTATCAAGTTTTAATCCTTCATTCCATAAGGTCGTTTAGCAGGACGTTTGTTTTTGCGTGACTTACCTATACCAAATTAATGTACTATTAATGTACGTGTACCTTATATAGAATAAAGGTAGTTTGTGTCTAAAAGACAATGTGTTCACGAACAAGCCACTTGAAAGCCCACTTAACTTAGGCGCCACTGGCATTTCTGATTTTCTGCAGGAAAAACTGGTTAAATGTCATTTCACTACAGTACTGTATATGCACATAGTAAGCAATTCTGGGATATACAAGGTGATTTATGGAAGCTGCGATTAATTTTATGTTAGGCTCCTGAATCAGTGCTGTCCTCATTAAGCCCGGGGTCACTGGTAAAAAATCTGCTGGGAATTGACTGACGACTGCAGATAAATAGGGAATATTTAACAATCGACCCTAGTTTTTTTCGCCTAGATTTTCTAAATACAATATACCGCAATTTTTAACACAAAATGTTGGTGATACACCTTGCATTTCAGCAGCAATTCAGAATCAGCGCTTTTAATCATGGTAAATATATCACAGATCACATAAACGGGTGTAGAGAAAGCCTGTGTAAAGAACAAGGTCCGTCAGCCAGCGTACATGTTTTTAATACATTCGTTTGAGATTTAACGATAGTACGAAATCACACGTAGCGACTGTCAATCAGGATAGTCAAGTAAAACGGTGAATTTTATAGATTTTGGGCTAATATTTAATATTTCTTAATCTTCTTTGAAAATAATTACCGCACAATTAAATTTACCAAGTAAACTAATCCTTAAGAGATCTATACTTGTCTTCTGATGGTTTAAGACATGAACATTTCGGAGAATTCACAGTTTGTCGTTTGAATCCAAATATTTGGTTATTAAATCTCGTAACCCACAAAAAAAATCAATTATACAACTTAATGAATAATGTAAATCAGTTTGAGAGTTTTAAATGGTACTGACTCCACCCCAAAACTAAATTTCCTCTTTGAAAACAACGTATATTGTAATTGAATGCATTTCCCTAGATTTATACAAATAACATAATGTTTATATTTAGACTTACCGACATTTTGAGGATCACCTTCAAATCCCTGTAATGGGTGCGCGCCCGGTGGAGCCCTACGAGCCATTCTGATGCGCAAAAACTGATGATCAGATGAAATGTACTATCATCGCGAAGTGCGTTGTTTTAGGTTTTCTGTTGTTTTTAGTCATACAATCAGTGTGCAGGGTTATCTCTTCGATCCTATCTGTTTTAAAAAAATGAATGCAAAAATGAGTTTGCAAATAAAATGTTTAAAGCTGAGTACGTGCGCTTCTCCTCTCCTCCCCTCTCTCTCGTTCCGTCTTCCTCCGTCTCTGATTCGACTCACTTACACGCCTGAGAACAGATGCGCTTCGTCCTCCAGTCTGTCCTCTACTTACTGAAGGATTTTTAGCATTACTGAAGAAGAGCCAAAAGGGGAAAAACTTGGGGGAACTCGCAACAGCTGCACGTGAACAAGACTTGCCTACATTTGCAGGTACAGAATAACCCAGATAGTTATCATATGTAAAATTCGCGCATCGCACCCATCGGGAAGGCGTAAGGTAAAAAAAAATGCATCACAAGGTTTATTCCCCCTAGAATGACAGCAAACTGTTCAGAAAATGAGTTTTTTTTATTACATACGTTGGGTGCGTGACGTTTAACTTATGGCGTTTGTTTATTGGTTGATAAACACATCTTAGGCTAAAGAATTGATAATAAAAGGGGTAATTTTCTGTAACCTGAGCTGAATTTAAAGCAAGGGCGTACCTTTGGCTGTGGACGGTAATGACATGTCCTCACCAATATTGTCGGGATACTGTGTATGTGTGTGTTTGTTTTTCTTGGGGGGGGGTGTTCGGGTCGGATTTGGTCCCTACCAATGTTAAAACCGAACATACGCCCTTGAAATAAAGCATGCTTAGTCAGATAGATATGAAAGCCTTGAACTGTTCACCCATAGTTACTGTAGGACAATGCTAGAATGTGGAATTATTTTTGAAAAAGAATACCTGTCACCAATACCAGAATATCTTAGGAAAATAATTTCGTTTGTATGACGTCAAAGATCTTTTTCCTTTTGCTATTGGAAAGTCAATTCAGGTCTATTTTCTATTTAAATGTGCTGCACAATCATGAATCTGTATTTAGCTGCAAATGGTCTGAAACCCTGGTGTAAACCTTATTATATTTTAGAATATTAAATCTAATATATTTTTTATATATTTTTTTCTCAGCTGCACTGCTGTCTCTTAGATCATGAGTAACCCCCTAGAGAAGGTGGTGGCCCAGAAGAAGGAAGCCATTGAGGCGGTGATGG
>JAODKN010000134.1:15406439-15423914 GCA_026774425.1 Petrocephalus zakoni | reverse complement strand
TGCTGTCTCTTAGATCATGAGTAACCCCCTAGAGAAGGTGGTGGCCCAGAAGAAGGAAGCCATTGAGGCGGTGATGGAGATGTTTGAACGAGGAGCAGAGGTACTGGCCAGTGCTGTGGGGGAGCTCTTCCCTCTATGTGAGGCGGCGGCTCCGATTCTGCGGCTGACTCTAGACAATGTGCAGAGCAAGGAGGTACTCTATGTCAAGGAGCAGTTCCGGTCTGTACACAACAAGCTGGACATTCTGTCCGACCAGCTGGAGCAAATAGACTGCGAAATCAAAAAGGGCCAGCTGGATGCCCAGTACTTCTCCGTGGAGGAGAACATTCATAATCAGTTCCGTAAATACATGGACATCTTGGAGGCCAAACCCCAGTTTCGTGAGACTAAGACCAAACTATTTTTGGAACATTTTTCCAAAACTGGTGGAGAGAAGAATCTGAATGTACTTTGTGATGCTATTTTGGGAGGTAACATCTTTGGAGAATCAGTCCTGGAGGTGGTGAAAAACTATGAAGGCCATAACAGGAGGATCTTGGAGGACTTCTGTGTCAGGATGAAGGAATTGTTCTGCCTGGGCTTGATTGCACTCTTGGGTCATTGTGCCCTCACCCAGGGCGAAGAAGATGAACGAGAAATTATTGAAAAATGGAACCAGAAGATCCAGGAGGTAGAGATCAGAATGAAGACAGCGATTGAAGAATGCATTACAGCTTTTCCCGACCAGGCTTGTCTGGACATCCAGAGGCTGGTACGAGAGAAGGGAGAGAAAAATGACCCAGGCACAGCACAGGAGCTGGTGGAATTCCTCTCAAAAAAGTATGACTGGGTGTATTGGTCTGTCCGTGTGATCGGCCAGTCCAGCAGCAGCTACCGTAACTGGCGCGCCGGAGATAACTTCCAACACGTGGTGGGGCAGAGCTGGTTCGACGTGCCGAACATCAACAACGTCACTGTAGTGGTGTCGTATAGCAGCAGTCCGCAGCCGGTACCCCAGGATTGCATCCAACAATTAATGGATGGGATGGGGAAGAAGGGTGATGTCCAGCTTGTGGCAGAGGACGTGGAGAAGAGGTTCCCCGGTATGGTGGCACACACGGTGAGCAGGCATAAGGAGAGCAGTGCCTACTGGAGCTTCCCGGAGGACTGCCACTATTGGAAGAAGCACAAGAACATGGCCCTTTGTGTGCACTCAGAATGAAGGCCTCCAAATCACCCGTCAGGAGATCAGGAGAGCAAGCGAAACATGCTCCACTCTCAGCTATCAGATTGTCGCTTATTGATTTGTGTGCAATGCAAGGTGCAGTATTAGCTTACAAGCTTATCCTGCGTTTTTCAGGCATGAAACACAAGGCAAGATAATGCAATGCGCCTTACGGATGATGACAGAGATAGAATGTTTCCTGTATGATTCAAATATGCAAATGTACGAATACAACAAAACACCATGCGCTCCCGAATTTTCCTGTCAAAATAAGCATAATGTTGCTATATATGTGATTAGCTATGGCTCTCCCTTGTGCCTCTGGCAGATTTATACGATAGATGAACACTGATTGGCTGATGAGTGATGGATGCTTTCAGGATCATTGCTGAGTTATATAATTTCATTGGCTCTCCAAGACCAAGTCTGGTTGAATGATATTTGAGAGCCCTTGAATGGATTAGAGACCTGGAATCTTTTTTACTTTCTGTAGTATCAAACAGGACCCGATAACAAAGGCTGTGATACTTTAAGATAGATCACAGGATCAATGTTGCATTATTTACTCAAAGCCTCTTTAAGATTCTCCAGGCCCTCTGTATACTTATGCATGGCATAATAAATAAAACACAAGTTTGGATGCATTTTTGTAGCCAAGTTATTGGTAGACTTAAAATTTGATTGATATTCTTTAGAAGCATATCAAAATAAATAAACTGATTTTGTTGTATATGTCATATAAATGAGTTAGATATGGCTTTAATATGATTTAAAACTACATTTATTCTGCAAGCTAATGTGTTTTACAACCCATTCTACTAACATCAGCCAAATGCCTGGTGAAATATACACATTTTTTTCCCCATGCCTTGAAAATCCACTGTAACACTTGGTGTGTGTGAACATTAGTCAGCATTTTCTGAGAGGAGACCAAAGTGAAATGGTTCCTAAATAACCTGTAGCTCCATTAAATTGGAGAAAACGAGCTTCAAATTGCTTGGCTCAGCGCATTCAAATGAGTTATTACACAGGCTTGGGGGAGCACCTCAGGAACTGTTTTAATTTGAACAGCAAAGAGAGGCTGTGTCAGGGGTTTTTCCCCATATTAGTCGTTATAAATCATCTCTTTGCTTCATCATCACTTACGGGGCAACAGCTCTCTCATTAGTGGCAATGTAAAGCATAGCCTTTGCATAGTTTATACACTTGCTGGCCACTTGATTGGGGACACCAGTACTTCTGCTCATTAATGCAAATATCTAATCAACCAATCATATGGCAGCTGGCTTATCACATAAAAAACTGGTTGCACCTTTGTGTTGTGGCGAAATGGGAGATTTTTGACATGAATGTGCAACCGACAAATCTGCAGCAAATATGTGGTGCTATTCGGTCAACATGAACCAGAAATCTCTAAGGAATATTTCCAGCACCTTGTTGGGTCCATGCCATGACACATTCAGCCTGTTCTAAGGAGAATAGATAGCCCTTCCCAGTATTACAATGGTATCACTTATAAAGTGGCTGGTAAGTGTATGTTGAGATAGGTGTTCAGAAGTGAATATTGAGAAGAACCTTGAAAAGGATGTGACATTTCACAGGGAGCCTGTGCAGGTCATGGAGAACAGTCAATATGTGTAGGTGGGTCCAGGTATGGGTGAAAAGGTGAGTTATGGACTTGTGCAGGGATCTGGAGCTGATGCCCATCCGGAGGGAGTTACAGAAATGCAGATACTCCTCACTTAACAACCTACCTGTTTAATGACCACGCAGACTAGACCAGTTCTCAGACCAGCCGGTATCGTACGCTGTTGAAGAACTTTGGTCGTGGAAGCGGCAGCGCGGCGTCTCAGCGGCAAGCATCTCATCTCGCATCACCCTTTCTCAGTCCCAGTCTCGTTCCTGCAGTTAGTCAGTATTCACCACACTAGCGTTCCCCATCTACAAGGCTACATAGTTCATCTATAAATTTGTACTTTATTGTGCACCTCATAGTACAAGATGTTGGTGAAAACGAAGAACATAACTTGACCTGAATGTATTTTTAAGTTCTGTAATATGTATGCTTTACGCAAATTAAAACAAAGTTATTAAGTGGGAGTTTCCTTTAGACCTTTTCTTTATTCAGAATAAATAAAAATGAATACCTGTATTTACATAATGCAAACCTAAGTCATGTATTTCCTCTATTTTGTTTATTACAGTACTCGGTACACTACTGTTTTAACATTTACAAATATACAAAAAATTGGTATTAATTATGCAAAATTGACATTAAAACAATATCTAAAGATGGTTGGCACAAACTCAAAATCATCAATCCTTGCTTATCGACCAATTGGCTTAAAGACCTAGTCGTAGGAACGGAACTCGGTCGTTAAGAGAGGAGTGTCTTGAAAGGCAGCTGGAAAAGGTGAGGGATTCAGCAGCAGGTTTGGAGAGGAGGGTTTAAGGCAGCAGTGCAGAGCAGAGAAGCCAGCTTTATCCAGGATGGATTTAAGGCCGATCAGGACTTCAGGAAACTGGGTCATCCAGGACTTGATTGCAGATAAGCATGCTTCAATTTGGGTGGTGAATGGATCCATTTAGTGCTGAGGTAAATGTGGTGATCATCAGCATGATAGTGGATGTGGAGGTTGAACTGCCCAATGATACGGCCCCAGGGGGAGGGGGTGTTTAAAACGACGAGCAGCTAAGTATTCAATGGTAAGTATTCAAGTCTTTTAGACCAAATATTTTGTGTTTTACAGAGATAACTACTACTACTACTACTAATAATAATAATAATAATAAATAATAATGGTAATAATTATAATAATAACAATACAGTATAGATTAGCAGTGTATTTGTGCCATGAAATATGGATAGCAGCAGATTTGTACCATTCCAAAGATGGGATGCTTCCTGAGGTGTTATGGTGGGAAGTGGCATGTTTGATGGCAGAACCTGGAGCTAGCCATGTAGCGGGCACCTTGACTGAGATGCCAGTCCACCACACGGCACACAGACAAACTGACAATGTTAGTAATTTAGAGATGCCAGTTTATCTAACTGCGTGTCTCTGGACTGCGTAAGCATCTTGGAGTGCTTGGAAGAAACTCACTGGGCACAGAGAGAACATGTGAACTCCACACACACTACAGTGTGATGGGTAAAAGGCAACTGTGCACCATTGTGCCTCCCTGGCTCCATATATAAGAGATAAAAATACATTTTACTTATGCTGCACAATGCGTTGCTTTTCTTGGGCGCGCACAGCGAGAGTTCCTCACATTAACGGCGCTCAGCGTACTCACAGTGTAGATAAATAAAGGATCAGTAGGCTGTCTAACACTAGCTAGCATGACGAGATATTCCTGGCTCCATCATCTCCTCAAGCAAGTCTCCGAATGACAGCTATGACAAAAGAGGTCGCACTGCAGTTAAAGGTGGAGGTACACTTCTCCTGGAGAGAAATTCCCATTGTAGGCCCGGAAGGGCAGAGTGTTTCATAACATGGGCTTGTTTTGGGGATTCATAAAAGCCAATATATACCAATGCAGGTGTACTTCCTGTTTCTTTATGACAATCCATCAGCTAATATATGGGTAAAAAAGTTAAATTTGGGAATAATGCATTTAATGAAGGTATTATAGCATGCAGGCATTTTAAATAATCCTGGAAAATACACATAAATCCCAATAAGTCCAACAATCACTGTGCAAATCTTGGCGTTCACCATTTCTATTTAGTGTTCAACATTGCCTGGAAATGAGGCCTCTCGTCGGGCCAGATCAGCACATTATAAATATTGCCCTTACTCAGCATGTACTGTATGTAAATCTATAACTGCACCAAGGGAGTCTCCCTTATATTCATTAGTGGTTCTGTGGCTGTTTCAATGGCAACGACTATTGATCCATGGAATGCTTGTCTTTGATTAAGGATTTCTGGGACTTTTGTAGGTTTGGACTGTTATCGCAGAGAGCCTGTATCCATCTGCTTATCTAACACTTGGAAACTTGGTTTAGGATTCCTATTATATTCTTTTTGCTCACGGAATATGAATAAAAAAATGGAACTGGGCAATATCTAAAGACAGAGGGCGCTATCAACAAACAGATAAAACTGATTTTGTGGTCTCCATGGAACTTTGTTTAATGTACACTGATTTTAAACAAGCAACTTCTTAGATTTTATCACTTCCAAAAATACTCTGTGATTCACTGTGGGCAGCACAACATGTTGAAGCTATTGCTTCTTAGAATTATTAAACTTTAATTCTCATATTTTATTGATTGCACAGCATGATGGTGAGTGTGTGTACCCTGTGAAGGATTGGAATCCTGTTCAGGGTGTACCCTAGCTTTGTACCCTATGCTGCCTGCATGGGATGGGCTCCAGGTGACCCTAACCAGGATATGTGGTTAGTAGATAATTATATCATGTACTGAAGGAATATTGGTTCCTCAGGAGTGGAAGCTATTAATGAGTGGCAACTGCTTTCATTTCCCTTGAGAATCAGCTTAACTCTGAGTAACAAACCTTGCTAAATAACCAAGTTACGACAGACAGACAAACACACACAGACACACACACACACACAGGGAAAGTTAGGGACAACTGGCTAAATGTGACACCTGCCGAATGAATTACATGCATGAATGAATGTGAATTTTATAAACTTCACTTGCATAAATGAAGCCTTTGAGTATCTTCTCATCTTTATGGAGAGGCCAGGGCTAGACCTGAGATGTACTTTCTACCTGCAAGGTCATAACCAGATAACCTGCTTCAGGAAGAGAAATCAGCCAATATCAATATTTAATAAACATTCGGCTGATTGTATGAAGCTCAGCATTAGAGTGCCCCTTGAGGCAGCCAATCAATTGCAGGATGGCTCTGCCTTGGCTAGAGCTGCCAATCAGGGCTCAGCGTAATGACATTATCCGTCTGTCAGAGAACCCCATCGACCAGGCTGCTCCTCTCTAAGTGGCTTAATCTGATAAAAAAGCATTAAAACACTTGTTTCCTGACACACACCAGAACAGGCGAAGGCTTTCCAGATTGCCTTTCAGGGGTCTTGGCCTATCGTTTTGTGTACAGAAACACACACAGAGATATTATGTTGCCATGCCCCTGCCTCTCCTCTAACACTTCCTGCTTCATCTTTTTTTCCTCCTTGACTACGAAGGTGCTCGGCAGCGAACACTATCTCTCTCCCCTGTGGAGTATCAGCCTGCTGCCCCCCCCGCCTGCTCCCCCTCCCGGCTAGAACACACGTCAGCACATCAGAATTTCAGCACATTTTTTCACTACTCAGCTTCTCTGTGACCTTCGAGAGTGAAGATCTTTGTGCCAGTCAAGCTCCCACGCAACACTGCAGCACATCGGCTCGTCAAAGCTGCTTTCATCTGCTCTCTCAGCAAAGGCTGCTGTCTCACAGTGAACACCAAGAATATGGCTACATGTGCGCTGTACAGGGCTGAAAGCAGGGCTCTTATTGGCAATGAATGCAATTATGGATCATTAAAGCTTAATCGAACAATAAAGATTCTATGTAAATGGACAATGACATTGAAAATCTACTCAAAAACTATTGCAACTAAGCAGATATCTGAGAAAGGAAATGCTGCAATCTTGCCAGTTTATTTATTTTACTAAGTTAAATGAACTCGATTTCAAAACCCAGTGTGACCCTGCACTGGATAACAGGCATGAGAGATGGATGAATGGGTAGCTGGACTGGTATTTATATTTGGAGCTCAGGAATGGTGACGCTGCCCCTAGGGGGCAGGAGAGCTGGAGGGGTGAGCGTGAGAAACAGCGCAGCGTGTAAAACCCGACACCACTAAGCTCCGTGCAAAATGGGAAGGAATTGGCTGTGAGGTCACTCTCAAGCCTCAGACAAGACTGTGAGGTCACTCTTATTCCTGTTCAAACCTGGTGTCTACAGAACTTCCTAGTCACTTGTGGAAACAAAAAAAAAAAGACGTCCCAGGAACATGCATGTAGGCTAACTCCTGCTTTTAAAGATAGAATGTTTGTCACAAGATACAACAAAAAGCTTACAAAATCTTATTTGCCCGTCCACAAAGGCATTAGCAAATTAAAGCAGCGATCAGTCTATCGATCCTCGCTCAGGCTGATATATCCGTCCCACCGTCTCTTCTCCTCCTCTCTCTCCCCCACTCGTTGTCCTGCGTTCCCTTTCTCCCTCTCTCCCTCGCTTCTCCCCTCTCATGTTTCAGTTCCTGGCCTTCATGGCTTTATTAATATGGCCTTTGCCTGGAGCGTACACACACAAAACAAACCGTAACTAGAGGACAATCATGAAGCCAGTACATTTCTCTTTGTCTTTGACAGCTGTTTCAGCTCCAACTCAATAAAATCTTTAAGACATCATTGAGAAAACTGAAAATGATATTATGAACATATCTGTACCAGATTAAAAAAATAAATAAAGGATTATGAGAGATAAAAGTGCATTTTTTAATTAGAAGAGTTTCAGGTCAAGTCAAGCCAAGTGGGTTTTATTTTCATATAATCCATATATGGCAGTACAGTTATACACAATTGTCTACACAGAACAATTGTCTTGTTCTACATTGCCCCTGGCCCATGGTGCAACTTAGAACAAGACAAGGACTATACATATAAGGGATGGGGGGATATACATATCAGAAGGTTATTTTCTGTTTTCCTTTTACCCTTTGGCCTGGAAACACCTGGTCTCAAATAAGGGGGGCTATGCATATTTGGGTACTTTAAATAAGGTGCAATTCCAGAGTGCAAACAATAGAAACGGTGCAAAAACATATGTACAGTACAATTAGACAGGACATTTTTTAAAAAATCAGTTGTCTGGGAGGTGAGGTAGGATAGAATTTAAAATTCAATAGCAGCAGTCAATAGCAGTATAGGGGATATATTTCCATCCAGCCAGCCTATTGGACATGGCTCATGGCTCAGGGGAACACCTAGGTCCATCATCAAGTGCAAACGTGCAGACATTTTAATTAATTATTAGAACTAACAGGTTGGTGTCAAACTGGTGCTTGTTGAATTAATTAATGGTCACCAAACTGCATGTCTTCAGACTGTAGGAGCAAGCCACAGTAGCTGGAGGAGACCCAAAAGACAGGAGAAGAACTTATAAACTACACACATGCACAGCAGAGGTGGGATCTGACCCCCCAACCCCCCATGAGGCAACAGAACTACCCATTGACCCACTTAAGACAACCTGCTCAAAAAATTAACTCCAGAATAAGATTCTGCTTAGTACTTTGATTTCACAAAGGGCAAGCAAACATTCAAAATGGAGTTATTAAATTGACCTCTGTTGGCTGTGTAGCCTCTGATCTGTGCTTAACTGGTATTGATCTTATAGGTCTGACAGATGGCTTTTGCTGGACCTGCAGGGCCAGCCTCTCACTTTGATGTGGCTTTGCATACAGATCAGTGCCCAGGGTTGTGCTTCCTGGCAGGAACAGTGGGGGTCAGCAAAGTTCAGCCGTGTAACTCGGGAAGTCATTCTGGCTGCAAAGGAGCTTCCTGAACAGTCAAATTATAAACATTCAACTTGAGGCTGACAGCCAATCATATTTTATGTTTAGACCTAAAAATTTACCATCTCTTTCAATCAAAGTGTACCACTGACTTTTGATTATTTCCATATTTTTCCACTGACTGACTGATGCACGCAAAATCCTGTTTAGCTTTGTGCTTGCGTTTAAATGTTGATTTAAATGTTGACGCAAACAATTTCCTCCGGGATGAATACATTTTTTCTGATTTCTGATTTTTCTTTGCATTCAACAGTACTGACAAAAACATAAGTATTTCTTAGCCTTTTGGCAGAGCTTTTTTTTTACATTTCCTCTGAGATCTCCTGCATTCACAGGAAATGTGGATGTTCTCCTCTGCTGAAGACACATTTGGTATGCTTCAAATGAGATTTTTATGTTTTCCTTTTACACTCTGGCCTGGAAACACCTGGTCGCAAATAAAAGTGTCTCCACAAGCTAGCAAATGACCAGCAATATTTTATAGGCCAGACAGGGACATCTCTGTAGCCAGCTACAGGAAGCTGTTCTAGTTTTGTGGCGAATCCCTAGGATTCTCCACCCAGCCTATTCAGCCACGGCCGCAGCCAGAAATAGCGACAGGCTAGTGGGGAAAGGAGCGTGGCCTTCAAACTCAGCCTTCAGCACCCAGATTTAGAAGAATTCTGAGGAACTGCCCAATAAATCTAACTTGTGCTAAACTATGTAAGTAAAACTACAAGGAAAACTGGAAAAACAAAACTGTTGAAATTTGCGTTGGTTGTCTCTACTGTTAGGCTAATGTAGCTTTGTTTTTCACAGTAATTACAGATATTGCATCACAGTTGAATTACCGCACGCCCATGGTTGCATGCAAGTCGCTCAACCTGTGTTCTCCACTATGACACAACAGTGAGTCCACAGTTTGAACCCTCTGGCTAATTCCTACTGGTACAGCACAATGATACTCACATTTAGCGGCTCAACCCATTTCAGGAAGGCTTGGCCCCCGCTTGTTTTCTCATGGGAGCCGCTGTTGTCTGGGGAAGTTAACCGTAAAATTATCCTTATCCAAAAACATTTTTGTTTCTTCTACTTGTATTTTTCTACTCCGTAAATGCTTATGTTTTTTTTTTTTTAATTCACGCAGATGTGCATATACAGGTATTCAGTTACATTCTGCATGGGTGTGGTCACTTAAAAGCAGATTATAAGAAAACGTGTAATGGTATATAGAAACATACATGCAAAGAACATCACTGAACACAGAACAGAACAGAACAGAACAGAACAGAACAGAACAGAATAGAATGGAATAGAATAGAGAATTCCCTTAAAAGTTTTGAATAAAATCATCTTGTTTCCTCATCAATCAGGCATCTCCCCCATCCAGCCACATATGATACATGCCACCTCCTCCATTCCGTCAAATGCACACCAAATGAGTGGCGCTTGCTGTAGTCCTGAGCTTATATACACGAGCATCACGTCACCATTGGGAGGGATTCTACATGGACAGATTTCGAATCCTGAACTACAAACCAGTCGCATAAAATCTAGATGCATGTGAAGGAAAACCCCTCCCATAGTGCTACTGTGATTTCTTCATATTTGCATTAGGCCAACCTTTCCCTTAACCCTGTAAAATATTTAAGATGATTTTCCGGCAAAAGGTCATTTCCTAGGTCTCTGCTTTGAGTTAAAGTGACATCTTGTGGCAGGGGGAAAACACAAATACAAGTCAATGGATCTAATATTTTGTGGCTCATTTTGAAAAAGATATATATTTTTTCATATATATTTTTATATAGATATTTTAGCAACATGATTTTGAAACCCACACTTAAAATTTTTTTGACATTACATAAAACAACACCCAGTTGTAACTAATATTCACAATATCTGTGCCAGGTTATTTTTGTTTTAGTGTGTAAATAAATGAATAATATGTACAGAAATGAATGTACTCGCTGCCCATTTTCCATAGCTTCATAGTCACGTAGACAAGTGACAGCGCTGTGGTGTCTATCGTGAGAGCCTTAAGCTCTGACGCAATGCCCACTTTGGAAACCACAAAATCACAAGATGCTCATACATTTAATAAGCCAAATTTAACGACAGCGTCAACATCTCAGGATGATACAACACAAAAAACTGAAGAACCGAGGCCAGAGGACACTGTATTAAGTTCACCTGCACATTAAAACATATAGTCTGCTCCGCCCAACAGAGAATCATATGGATGTAACTCAATCTATACTCGATCTGACTTACTTTTTCACTAAGTATTATAATGGACAGGTTGGCGCCAAGTGGGTGCTTGTTGGTCCCACATCCCAGTGACACTATGGTGTCTTGAATGGTGTGATAAAAACCTACCAGTCAGCAGCAGGGCTGTGGGTAAAACAGCTTGATAGAGCTAGCAGGAAAGACCACTAACAGCAGAATAACAACTTATTGCTAAAAAGCAGAAAGGCACATGTGAATGCATAGCTTGTTGAACACTGAAGTGCTTCAGGAGACAAAAGAGGCTACTACCCTGCTCCTAAAGTGGGCACCATATATATATGTGTATAAAACAGTTATTAATCAGATTTATTAATCTGACTGCAGTTACATATCAACATAAAACAAGCAATGGGTTGAATGGATGGATGACACGAAGAATATTTTGTGATGTGATGTGTGATGGTGTGAAGAACAGATGAAATTAACCCAAACAGGCCAGCTGGACCTACTTAGTTTGGTTGTTATTTGCACTATGAAATGACAGATGAATATTTTGATTTAATGTCATTGGACATGTCATATATAATGTTTAATGTTCCCTGGAGAAGATATTTAAGGACTAAAGCATTAATAAAAAAAGCAGTAGTGTGGTTGTGAGCACTGTTGCCTTAAGTCTCCTGGGACTGAAGTTTGAGACTCCGCCCTGGCTCTATGTGCGTGGAGTTTGCGTGTTCTCCCCATGTCGTTGTGGGGTTTCCTCTGGGGTTTCTGCCCATAGCCCAACAACATATGATAAATTTGAGTTGCCATCCTGAGTCATTCCAGGAACCTCATGACCCTGGATAGGGCAAGTGCGTGCCGAAAATGAACAGACAGACATAAATAAAAAGTCCTGGTTTTGTTTCTTGGGTGTTAAGTGAAATGTTGAGATCTTTTTACGTTTCTAGATCAAAACAGTGGTTGGGCAGGAATATTACGCCGTTACAGAAATTATCCCTCAATGGACGAACATGACAAAGCTTTCACTGTATCAATGTGATTTACAATCATTAGCGTTTCAATCATCGTACCAGCTTCATGGGGCTTTTTCTATTGTTTCGTAACACTAAACTGACATACAAAGAGACTTCTAACTAACTCTGGAGTACTCTAAAATGTAAAATAGTTCCTCTTTTTTCAGATTCGGTTCCATTTATGGTTGAAAAAGGGATGTTTCTAAGTCACACATCATGGTAAAGAATAAACTAATGCTGGCCTGCTGCGCCAATATTATGTCCCTGCAAAAAAACTATGTTTGGACAAGAGGATGGCTAGTTGTACCTGTTTGATCAATGTGTTTGGTTTTCTGGAATAAAGGATATCAGCTTGTGTGCCTATACTGTTTATTTTTTGAAAATACACCCTTTATTATTGTTTTATTGTAGTCACACCCATTTTGTGAAAGCTAATGGCCTCCCATGCATCTGGAACCAGCATAAAACACTTAAAAAGCATAGAACTATTGCATGAATGACCCAATTGTGTCTGTTTCTCATGGAGTGCAAGACGGAATATTGTAGCTGAAAAGACTTCTTCCCTATGGTAATGAATAAAGTATCAGTTTTATATTATTTATACTTCATTTCTAATTTTGTTCCACAATTCAGCGATTTTAATCTGTGAACAGGGACAGAGGAGAGGATATGAAGTGGAAAAATTGAAGCGATTAACATCATTAAACAGAGGTCTACAACTCATTAGAGCAACACAATATTTTCAAGCTGACCCGTCTCATTGTTTACCTGTGTCGTTTACCCCAACCCAACCCTCTATATTGTACTCAGTTACTGCAAGGCAAGGCATCATGTTTCTGGATGTCATGAGTTAGCATAGTGTGAGAACTAGCAGCGAGATGACACAGAATGAAAACAATGACGTGCGCGCTGGTCTCACCAGAGCCCCAGTGGACTGAAGACGATTATACATCTGCAATCTGGACTTCCTCTCTCACTTCCTCTGGAGTCAGTCCGCTGTCCTTTAGGCTGTCACAGTTAAGCTGTCAAAGTGAGCATTCAAAAAGAGCGGATCGGTTGACCCTTCGTGGCGCAGGGGCAGGAAACACTGGAGTCTTTCAGAGTTCCACAGCATTGCATTGTCATTGGTTGAGCCTCAAAAGTCTTGCCCGCTGAAGGGCATTTTGTCCGCTAGAAAGCATTTTCAGCTTCCTTTGGGGAAAAAAAAGCCAATGTCTGTGTGGAAGGGAAGATTTTTTTGTGCCACAGCTTACATGGACCTACTCTTAGCAGTCTGGCCGTTCCCCGGAGCTGCCAATGAAAAAAAACAGCAAGGGCAGAGAAGACAGGTGACGTAGGCTTCACAGCAGCCATAGCAACCTCAGGGAAAACCTCCAGCTGGGCTGTTTGTGGCACTGAAAGACTGTTTTCTTTTTAACTGTCTACTTTTCACTTGTTTGTGTCAAATGTCCCTCTAGAGGGGTGTTTCCAGGATGTTATCTGTCTCCGTCCCTGCCCCTTATCCCTTAGAGTGGGTTCACTGGAATGCACAGAGGGGATGGAGGAGCTCCAAGAGGGAGTGACATAGGACAGAGTGTATATATACATCCCGACCCTGGGAGGTTCCTGCTCAGAGGCACAGCTGGTCTTTTCTAGAACTGGAGTGTACCCCTACGCACTTGCCGGACTAGTGGTGAGTCTCCTTCTTTCTACTTTGTCTTGGTCTTTTCCCATTTTATGAACATGGTTATGATGGCTTCACCAGCTATTTTCTGGCTAAGTAGACTTTGACAAGGGCATGGTGGCTTTCTGTGTGGTTCACACAATAAATGCAAAAAGTATAAAGAACCAGGATGCTGTAGCTAGACAAATATTGACAGCCAGCTGAATTACTGTTTGCATATGGCAGAAGAGAAAGAGAAAAACATAATGATATGGTCCTAGGTTTTATTGCCTGGTTGCTGCTTAAACAAGCTAGAGAAGAAGTTGTGGATCTGCTGCAATAGGTCCTTCTTATGCCTATTTTTTATCTCTAGAAGTATCCAAACCCTTTCAAGCAAAGACTTTTGCTAACAAAGGTGTATTAATAATGTTCACTTTTATTAGTAGTATTATGCCTTGTTAGGATTTCTTGTCTTTTTTTCTGATCTTATAACTATTTATTTAATTAATTAATGAGTCACAGTTACATTCACCTAGTTTGCTGGAACTTTTGAAAGTTTGATTTGAACCAATGGACCAAAGTTACGAAAAGTAATCAAAGATAGTAATAAATGATTTAATGAAAGGGGGTGAAGTAATTGGATACAGGCTTGGACACAGTTATGATTTTTAACCCCCTGATTATGCAATAAGAACACAAGTATCTAATGTCATATCTTAATTTGTGTCAATTGGTGTTGAATTGGTGCTGGTTTGTCTTTATTTTATTATGGAGCAAGAAAGTGTTATAGTTAGAAGCTCTGACTGTTCACAGACCTGGGCGTGCCTTTTTCTGGAGTGGATATAGAGCATAGAGAGTTATATACATGAGTGAGCTCATTCCCTTAGAAGGGAAAACTTAAAAACTTAACTTCCTAGTAAGTTCTCACAAATGGGAATATCCTGTGCTTTCCCCACCGTAGCATTTTGTTAACATCTGTGTTTGCTTAGAATACTGCTGAGATTATAAAGTTCTCCCAAAATTCCAGTGCTTGGGTGTTGCATAATCCTGTGTCGCTTACCAGGAAGTAACATATGCAGCTATTGAGGTTGTGTTCTGCCACGTTATTAGCTGTGCACATGTGTTTTAATGGACACTGCATGCTAAGCACACACACCAGGTCCTGTTATCAAAAAATAAAAAAGTTTGGTTTGGTTGCAGTTTGGTTTCTTTAAAAACATCTGTTGAGACATTATTAAACAAAGGTGGAGGCCATTTTGTTTTACTTCAGCACACTCCATCCAATGTTACTTTTATCGAAGAACCTAATTTTAAAAAACTGCTTTTTTATTTGCAATTTCCAGTGTCCCTAAAAATTCTCAATCTCTTTCAGATTTCAAAAGGAGAAGATTTTTTTTCATTTTAATTCAAAGATGAATCGCGTGGAAGAATGGGTGCTGCAGAACAGGAGCCAAATCGAGAAAGGCGTAGAGATAATAGGGCAAAGCTGTGAGGTGCTAGCCTCTACGGTCGGCCAGCTCCACCCAATCCTGGAAGCCGTGTTTGTGGCTGCATCCGAAATCCTTAGCAACCCAGACGGTCAGGAGGCTAGGTACCTGGCTGAGCAGTTCGGGTTGGTAAACCAAAAGCTGGAAGGCATAAAGGCCGAGGTTGAACAGATTTCCCGCGAGATGCAGAGAACGTCCATGAACAAGCAAAACTTTGACCTTGAAGCTCACATTATCAGTCAGTACGAGACATTCCAGACCTTCGTGAACTCCAAGCCTGACTTCAGGAAGAAGAAAATGGAAAAGTTTTTGAAACAATATGAAAACACAGAGGCAGACCTGAACTTAGATGCCCTTTACAATGCAGTAACTGGAGAAAACTTATCTGGAACCCCTCTGCTGGACACAGTGGTAGACACTGAGCAGAGGAGCCGAAGAGCTGTGGAAGAGTTCTGTGCCCGGTTAAAGAAGCTCTTTGTGGTTGGTATCATAGCAGTAATGGGTTATACCTCCCTTAAGGATGGAGCCGTGGGGGAGTCAATGGTCAAAAAATGGCAGGAGCGAATGGAGAAAGTGGAGACCCGAATGAAAGCTGCTGTTGATGACTGCACAGAGAATTTTGCTGAGCAGGCCAAGACAGACATGGAGAATGAGCTACAGCAGAAACCAGGCAGTGTTGACCCCCAGTTTACCAAGTCCCTTTTAGATATTCTAGCTAAAAAATATGACTGGGTCTCCTGGTCTGTTCAGGCCTTCAGCCACAACGGCCTGTTCTTATGGAACTGGCTGGCTGGAAAGAAATGTTATGGTAGCAGCGGCAGCAATCACTTCGACATCCTGACCAAGAGCAACATACGGGTCATGGTGTCGTATAGCGCGGCGCCGAAGCAGATAAACAAGAGCCAGATCCAAGAGCAGATTGAGAACCAGAAGATAAAGGGGGACATGGTGGATGCAGCTCAGTCGCTCGGCAACAGCCTGCCTAACTGCGTGGTGCATGCCGTCAGCCAGTACAAAGAGGTGGTCGAGTCCAACAACTTCCAAGTGGAATGCTACTACTCTTTGCAGCATAAAAGAGCATACCTGTGCATTCACTCTGAATAGCCCTTTGATGGTCAGCTTCTGAAAAGCATGTGCCATTATCCTTATGCTTATCATTTATCAGGAAATGCCCAGGCAGAATTGTTTTCTAAAGGGTGGAGGGTCACATTTTGCAATCTTGTTTAGACTATTGCACTTTTAAAACCTTTTTGTCACAAATGTTTTGATATTATGTTTAAATATCAAGATTTGTAGGAATATGAATTACATTGATCTTCTATATGAGAAATATATAATCCATTTGCAAATATAGCCCTTTTTTCTTAAATATACATATATGTTATGTAGACTTACATTTCTCGTTTATTACAGCTTTATGCTTTTTTCATTTTGTCCATAGTTTTGAATAAAATATTTATCTATTAATATTATTTGCATGCTTCTGGCTTTCCAGAATACTGCACTTTGAAAACATGCCAGATTTACATTAGAATTACAGTTAGTATAACAAATCACTATGAATACAAAAAGCTCAATTAAATGTCAATGTCAGTTAAATAGGGACCAAATACAGTAACGCACACATAATGTAAATAAATAAGCCACACAACTATAACACTACTACATAATTTTCCAATGTACTAATAAAACAGACCCTCCCATCCTATCCTTTAACAGTTTAACAGTTTTGTGACCGGCGTGTGCAATTAACCAGTTAAGGTGAGTGACCTTCAGTTAACACGAATGAGTGACCTCCTACACCAGGATCCTGTCAGAGAGCACATCCCTTAGCTCAGGAAGCCAGTATCAGACTACACGTAAACTTATTGCAACAGTCATCTTAACATAAAGACAGCAAACATCATTTCCCCGTTAATCAGATATAAGATGTACAGAGCTCTTAAAATGGAGATTACTGGAGACTATTACAAACATTGTCTTGATCTGATTGGTGTGATCTGATTAACTATAATGTACCTGTCATTACTTCTCTGAGAGTGTATGCACTCGTTATACCTTGAAGTGCATTTATAAAAATTCACGACCTATAAATTTAGGTATAACAGACAAAAAATAAGCGTTTCATAATACCGAATAACTTCTCTCACGTACGATGTTACGCTGTTCCGAAATATCAACGAATATCTCGAAATGTGTTACTTGTGACATTTGTGTAACTAAAATGACAGAATTTACAAAATAATAATATATTCTGTAACATTGCTGCTGTCGTTGAACTTGTGTATTACTACCTCGAAAGAGAGCATTTCTGGGGAGGTAATGGCTGCCATATGGCAATAAGGAAACCGCAGCTGTGCGCCTTCAGCCCAG
>JAODKN010000134.1:15336970-15362987 GCA_026774425.1 Petrocephalus zakoni | reverse complement strand
TCTACTTACGACGGTGTTATGTTCCGGCGAACCCCTCATAAATGGAAAATATCGTAAGTTGAATATGAATATGATATGGTAAATAACTAAATAGATAATTACTGAATACATAATTGCTCTGATTACATGCCAGTAATTGAAAAATTTTTATTCATTTTTTGATTATTTGCCCGAACACACCGTAATATACATTGTTTATGCTCATGATCACTGCGGAGACTAGAAGCTTGGCTGCATGGATGCAGCCATTGACCAGCACCAATAGAAAGTATACAGCATATTGCTTGACCAGGAATGGATACATTTGAAATTGACTACTGAACGTGCATCATTATTGCACCATTGTAAAGCTGAAATATCGTAAGTCGAGCCACCGTAAAGCAAGGAGCATCTGTATTTGAGTTTTGTGAACCTTGGTAACAGTGGAGAACCATAGTAAAGTAAACTCACCAGCAGTCCTGTAACTTAACAGTCATTAGGTGTCTCTGTTTATGGCAACCGTTTGTGTAATGTGCCAGTCAGGTGCTTCTCTGTCTCATGCTGTGGGGTGTTCAGCTAGCAGTCGTCACGGGCTGCCGCTTAGTGCATCCTGGTTCTTCCTGTCCCAGAGGCAGATGTCTCTCTGACTCGTAGCCTGGCTCAGACGTGGCGTTCATCGCTCTGCCAGAAGACCTCAGACTCCCTTGAGGACCAGAGACTGTTAGAGGGAAAGGGAGGGGGGTGAGAGAGGGAGCGAGAGAGGGAGGGACAAGATGGTTCAGCAGCGGAGAGTTGGGTCATGTCTCTTTACAAATGACAGCTGCCATTTACTGCATGTTCACATGGTGTCACCTGAGCATAAGGGACTGGGGGCCCAACATTAAAATAATAGTCAGAGAAGAAGAAGCATGAAGGAAAGTCAATCTGGTTCCAAGAAGCAACTATGCTGCTGCAGTTAATATTAGCCCTATTTTCTATTAGATATGGCCCCAAATAATGGTTCTCTGTTGATATTTTAATCTGTCTTTTTCTAAACTGAAGAATGGCCTAACCAATGCCAGGCCTCATGATATTTTATGCTTCTGAGTAGCTTAGGGATGTATGACGTATTATGGTATACCCCAGTAGGGAAAAATCCCAAAGTTATTATTTTTACTGTCAAAAGTACAGTCACCCCTCTTTCTATGAAATTCATCTTGATATTTTGTATTGCGGCTACACACTGTAGTGCACAGCGTTACTGGTGATTGACTTTTTTTAAAAACTGAAGTTAGGATTCAGAGTTTAACATGCATGCATAGGCTAATGCCTCAGAATGTGCAAGTACCAAAAACTGTTGGGGTGGCCCATGGGGAACCTTGTGTGCATGCGGCTGCAGATGGGGCAGTGACAGTGTGGTCAGTAAAGGGTGATCTTTTTAACTCTTCAACGAGAAGCTGTCTCCTCCTTCCCCTACTGCTCAGCTTCGGCACCGAGGAGCCCATTTAAGCTAACTCTGCTTTGAGGGTGTGCAGTAGCCTACATGAGGTACATTTCATTTATTTATTTTAAATACGGTCATATACTGTATACTGGGGTGAAATGTCAAGAAGGTATGATAGTAAGAAAAAAATTATTCCATCCAAGCCTACAGCTGGCAGACCTTGCTGCGTTTCTAATGCACGTGTGTCCCATGCTTCCTCACTTTTTACAGTAAATCATGCTATGCTGGAACTAGTTAAGTGTGGCTTAGGGTTAAGGCGTCCTTTACTGACTGCTGTCTCGTTCTCCATGCAGATGCAGGTGTGTGTTACTTGAGGCTTGAGACAACATGCTTTATACATGGAGCCACTTCTTGTGTATCTCTCTATTTCTTCTTTATTCTTGCCCCGGGTCATAAAAAGCTGGCAGTATGCGGGCATGTGGGTAACTCCATGGCCTCCCATGTCTGCTGGTGCACAGTTTGTTCCTGCCCCTGGCTGTGTGTGCATGTGTTTGTGTGGGCTTCTGTAATTATTACCTTGCTTTGACCAGATTTCCCCACAATGTGATAAAAACCTGTAACTTTTTACCTAGTGGGGACAATTTTTTCAGTCTCTGCAAGGGTAACCTCAATTTTATAAAAAAATTGCGAGTGTAATCAATAAACTAAAAATGCCAAAAGTCTTGTATTTTGTTTGGTTACTTATGGTTAAGGTTAGGGCTGGGTAGGTTAAGTTTGCCATACTTGTGTTTGGATTTGTGCATCTGAATAGTTACTCCAGGTTCCTTACAAAGTCCAAAACTGAGCTTTAGTTGACTTGATGTCTCAGAATCATCCATAATGCGAGTGTCAATGCATTGTGTCTCTTTAACATTTAGGGCTAATCACTGGAAAATGCTTTTGTTAGGCTATTGAATCTAGTCCAGTTTTCATGAGGTACCAGTCTTGATTGTGTCATTCTGATTTATTGCTTTTTGTCTATTTCTATTTACAGCCTTCTGCCAGCACATCTCGTTCGAACATAAGTGCTGTCAGAGCATCACTGAACTTGTTTGCTTTTTTAATACCAATCTCTCCTGTGATACTTCAGTCACTGATTTCACTGCCTTTTCTCTCAACCTCGAATAACACTTGAAAACAGACTTATTTGCTGAAACCTGTTGAAATTCCCCAGAAATGCAAATATTTGCTGAGTTTTCTTAAAAGGCACAGTTACTGTATCATTTTTTTCTCCTAATGTATTGCATGATGTTTCAATGCATGTGGATTTGATTGTTAAACTTTAAGAATCTACTGTACAGCGCGTACAATATGTAAGACAGAGAAAACTGCTCTTAAGTCTTCCTGTGTCTGTACAGTAGGTCGTCTTAGTGTTATGGGGTCTCTTTTGGGACAAAAATGTGTCTGAGCAGAATACAAATGTCCTGCTCCTGCTGCTACAGGTGATAAAACCACATCACTGGTTCATTCATTTCCGTCGCGCCGCCTCTGTATTGCTTTGATGGCCATGCCTCACAGCATGTGACGTTTCCTCCTGTAGAGCTCCCTGTTAATGCCACCATGAGTACCTCCATAGAATCAGAGCAATTAGCCCCGCCCACAATCTTCACTGCGTATCTCTGACATTGGCCTCAGGATGAGGGGTGGTGCTGTTCTTTTAGGGTTTTTAATGTGTGTATTCACACGTCAAATATTTATCAGACATCTGTGTTTTGTGTAATAGCATAAAATAACAAATAGCAAATATTCAAATTTATAACAATTTTTTTGATGTTTGATTTATTGGAAACATTTACAGTACATTTGAAACAATCTCGGGGGAATGAAATTTGTACAGAATTCTCGTTTTTTAATCTGCATTATGTATTTTTTTAATGAAAAATACAGAGTACATATGCTGGTAAATAAGTACAACGTTGTGTGCCTTATTGCCATGGCAACACAAGCAGAGTTAGAAGCCAACATGAGTGACGGCTGATCATGCTTTGAACAGGCTGATGTCCCCTCATGTTTCAGATTGAAATCAGGAACTGGGACCCTTGGGCCTAAACCAGTGTTTGTACTTAAATTCCTGCTAAAAAAAAACAACTAAATAACCCATTGTGTAAATTATATTAATGCTGATTGAGTCCCAAATATTGAGAACTCTCACCTATTACTTAATAATTCCTTTCCACAGATAAATATGTAGGTATGGAAAGTTTGATTTATGTTACGCCCTGACAAAGAATTCATGCATCTAGTTTAAACCCAAGACATTGCATGGGGACTGAAAAAAACAACGATACTGCCTGCTATGTATCCGAGATCCTAAACTCTGAAAAAGGGTCAGCGCTATGTCTGTCTATACTTGAAAAACCAGCCACCAGCGAGCACTGGCTTTGACTTTGACTAGGTGGCAACCTAAAAGCACCTCACAGGCCTGTATTGGTATGTATTGTATACACTCCTGTTTAGCTGCCTTAGCTAACAATGCATTATTTCTCATATACGTCTCAGAAAAGCTTCTGGAATGCTCTACGTCTTTTGGTTTAGTAACATTAAAGCAATAGGTCAACCTGAAAAGAATTCCTGACCGTAAATTCCTTTAACAGATCATATTATTGTTATTATTTTTGTTTTATTTGCAAATGCGGTAAATAAATGGGATCTGCATGCATCCCCTTTATCCATCTTGCTTTTGGTTTTAGTCACAACAAATTCTGCTGTGTGCAGGAAAAAAAGTTTTTAAATTCAACAAGGAAGCAAGGAACTTTTAAGTGTTTAACGCTTTGATTACATTTTTTTCTTTTCTCTTTTGAAATTAAGATATGCAATACTTTTTTCTAAATGGATAATGAAATATTAATGTGACTCTAAAACAACTTCTGAGTTTAATTAAGACTTCATTTGATCAGGTTATATTTTAAAATCCCAGGACTTGTCAAATGGTCGTTGAGTAATAGTTGTGAAATTTGGATATATCAAGGTTAATATGGCATCTGTGTCGTAATTATATCATTTGAAAACTGCAAAGCACTGGACAGGATATTAAATGGTAAATCAAACTATATGAAAGAACTGTTTTTTTCTTGTTACAACGAATTAGCACAGGGGGAAAAATGTTAACCCTTGTAAAATTTATTTTTACTGTTTCACTAGAAACCAATATTCTTTATTTAAAAATATATTAACATTTGTAGTTTTAATTAAAAAATGACTTTTTTAATGGCCTTTATATTCATAAATATGCTTGGTTATTTGTAAAACTTTTATAAATTGCATCCAGATAGTAACTTTATATGAAATAACATTAGCAAAATAGAATTTACAAAACTGATTTCTTTTCAAGGTGTTTTTTTTTGCACATTTGTAATGGAAGAGACCAAAGGTATTTTGTAGTATTTTTTCTTTTCATGTGCAGCAAATCATATCATCAGAAATTATTGTTCCTCTTATGAGGGAATATGTAAGGTGGACATTTTTTTTCCTTTAAACAGTCAAATGCAGAGCTACCTTTCATTACCGAGACGTACAAGTACACTACATAAGCATTTCCCAACACTTTTTTTTAATCACAGTTTTGTAGTTATAATGAAGATGGTACATAGTGCTCACAACTGAAGATAGGGAAAGCCTGTTTTTGCAACAGCATAAAATAAATATTACAATACATCACGTGGTGCGGACTGACAGGAGCGCGCTGGAGCGAAGCTGTAAGAAAATCTGAAGTCATTTTAGCACATCATGAAGCATCTGGAGGGGATCCTTGGTTCCCGTAAGAAACGATTTTAACTTCACTTCCTTAAAGCTTTTGAGGGACAATCTTTAAACGCTTAGACAAGTCCATTTATCTGCTGGCTTCTGAATGCCACAATTTTATGGTTGATTTAATTTTAATTAATGTATACAATCTTAATATCCATGCTCCCTACACAGGGAACTTTAAGAACCCAGGCTAGATCATAATTGGCGATTCTATAGGAATTACGGTACAATCAGACAGATATATATATATCTATATATATCCCATCTCATGGAGCCCAAAAAGGGCTTTGTTCAAAAACTGAGAAGAAAAAAATCCCCTTAAGACCTTTAGTCCAAAATACAAATTAACAATAATACAAATTCTAATAAAATAACAAGTAAATATACAAAAGTCTCAGGATGCAACTCATCACCCCTGTTTTGACTGATCAGAAGCAAAATACTCCACAGTACATCTTAGAGGGCAGAACTGAAAAGTGACTGCTTAGAGTGGTCTTTATGGCATGACTGAGGGGAAGCCTGGACAAATCACATTAATCCAATAAATTACAATAAAGAATTACAGCGCCGTACTTTGGATAAAGTACATTAGTAGGAAAGACTAAAATTATACTTTAAAAATCTCTAGTATTTCAATCTTTGGCTACCATTATTAACATTTTAATCTAGGTATGCAACCAAGGGTATGGAGAGTTTTATATAAACTTAGAAGAATAATATAAAGGAATTGTAAAACACTGTAATAAATCAGCTACAAAAAATATTTTAAATTGAGTTTAAAACACTGAAATATATTTCTTATAATATGCTCATGGTAACTTTTCCAAATAAATCTTTTACCCTAAATACAAGTAAATGCAGCATGCTTAATATTTGATAAATGCTACGTTTGTTTCAATACTTTAATAATATAAACACCACTGGCCACAATAAGGTCAAGGTCTTTGATAAATTCAAAGGGGAAGAAATCTTTCAGTAACCGCCAGCTGTGGCATTACAATCTACATCACACTTTCTGTGTTACACCTGCTTCGCAAACATGTTTCTCTATAGGAGTGATTCCGCATGGCACAGGCCATTTACAAACCTGCCTGCTCTCACATCACAACTAGATGCTGTATTTTACAGTGCAATAATGATCAACGGACGCGGCAACAGAGTTGTATGCTATGTAATGTACAGACACGTTCTTTACTATGGATGCTTTAGTACCTTAAAACCACTCACTTAATAGCCTTATTTAAAAGCTATACATTCTAATATTGAATATATCAGGCTCTTTTTGTCCTAAGTTGAAGTAGCATTGCGATGACACAATGTATAAATGAAAAAGAGTATTCTACTATATATATATTTCCAGTAAAACAGTGTATGTATGTAAAATCAGACTTTAGTTTTATTTTTATTTGTTAAAAATAGTACTTAGGGTAATTAGAGTACCGTAAAGTACCAAACTTTATTTTGTAGAGATTGGTTGATTCTGTTTTACAGACATTTTGCATACTCAATGTTAAACCATTATCTTATATTTTTAATAACCACTTCTTAAATGGTTACAATGTATACAGTGTGTATGTATATAAAGTCTAAATGTTACAGTTGTGGTGTAAATTTAGGAGTAATAAATATAAATCTGTAAAAGGTCCCCCAACCAATCATTCGCAAAATGAGGTTTGGTAATTGTCATTAATTAATCTGTTTTAAAGTAGTTATATTGTTTCAGAGGTAATAATTGCCTTGATGCAGTCCTGATCTATGCATCAAAGTAATCTTTAGTCCCACTATACAAACTTAAACTTGAATGCCTTGCCCTGTGCTTAATAAAACACATTTGAATTTGTTTATTGCTTTTTGATATAAAGAACCTAAATAAATTAAAGCAGTAATTTTAATGGGATTTCATAAATATATAAAAAATAACTTTTTATTTAATATTTTTCTAAACATGGGTCAAAATATAATATGGAAACACAATTCTTAAATATCTTAACTGGCAATTTCGATGTATTCAGAAGTGTGAGTAAACGGAGAAGTGTTGTCCTGAATGACTTTCATCGCCCAGTTACAGAACTGTTTCCTGCTAGGTCTTTAGCATCAGGTGATGCTGTGTGTTTAATCAGTCAGATTAGCTGTTCACTCTGCCAGTGGTCTGAAGGTAATTAGAAGGTTACCTGTGACTGTGCAAAAATTAAAAGTATGTATGAAAAACACGCGGACACCTTTCATGCATATATTGGCAGAAATGAGGATGAGTCTAGTACATTTACCCTAATCCAAAAGAATAAAGTAAACACCCCCGTTGGGCACTTTTCTCGTACCATGTATTCGAGAGCCTGCATATATGGTGTGCCTGCAAAGCCTAATGTAATCGGCATTGCATTGGCCTGCTGATCAGTCCCGACTCCACACCAATTCATCGTATGTCTCCTTGTGTGGAATTACAGAGTGAATTTTAGAAGCTCTGCAATGGCATCAACCGCTAACTCGTAGATTCCTATTCACCGTCAGCGGTGGGTCGCCTAAAATAATAAGGTGCATTTTAGTTTTTTGTTCAGTCAGAGAGTTGAAATTAAATCTCAGATTCTGCCCACCTAGCTGTTCGCAGATTCATTTCCTTCATTAATATGGGTCAGCGGTGCTCAGCTGTGGCTGCTCTTCACCAATCGGTTGGAAGTTTAATGTGTTTCATTTTTGACACCTAGCAGTGATTAGGAATATTTAAGAGAGATTCTGCACTTGTTTTAGCGTTTTAGTGGGATCGACCTTAAAGGTCTGTGGCAAAAAGAAAAACCAGTGGTATGTTTGCTGCGCCAGATTTACTCTTAATTCCTGCTGATTTCTGACTAAAATTCAAAGAAAAAAAAAATGCTATTTTGTGCCAAAAATGTTAAATGTACTTGATACCACTTTTCTCTATGAAAAAGGGGTATTTATTAAAAGAGACATTCTTTTTTTCAAAAGTGCAGAATTGATATAATTAATAATTCACAGAACGAGCCGGATATTTGCTTTTCAGTCTTCAGCCTACTGGCCTGTTTCAGCCGGGTCGCTATGAGCGTATTTTGGTTGTCGATGCGATTGTGTTACAGTGTTATGCAGCAGCTCACAGAATCTCCAAAGGGTCTGGATGAGCCCCTCAACAAAAACAAAATCCATTTGGCTCGCCCCCCACCTCTCTCTCTCTTTTTTTCTGTGACCGTTGCTAAGAAAAATATGCTCGTTTCTGAATTGACAGTGGCCTGAATGCCCTGCTTCCCCATATCGCCCAGCTGGCCAGCGGGTGAGCAGAGAGTGTGTAATTTGATTCAACGTGAATGGTGGCTAAACGGGGCGTCTCCGGGGCGTCTCCAAGGCGTCCCTGTCAATTAGAATCGTCCGATTCATGTCGGAGCTCACGCCGGCCTGCTATTGGCTCAGGCCTCTTGCATCACAGCCGTGGCTTTGAGAGCCAGCTGCAGGAGGAATTACTGGAAGACCAACGGGAAACTTCTGTCCACGCTTGTTCTTCTTTTTGTTCGGACTTCCAGGAAAGTCAGAATTTAGATTGCTTTGTTAGCTAATTATAGATAAGTATGTTTTTTTTCTCCTTTGTATTTCATCAGTTATTATTTCATTAAAAGGTAAATAGTTTTGGGCATCCGCATAAACGACTGTCAAGGGGGCAAGATTTTCCTGATTTAAGAAAAAAAAGATTTTCGCCCCTTAGCCTTTAATATTTGGGTCTGGCACGGTTGTTTTCTTTCTCTGAATCTACGTCACATCATGGGACAAAGGAGGCCTTGCTGCCCCTTTGGGAGCAGCCCTGAAAAACAGAAAGAGGAGGGGTCCTGCCTGCCCCCCCTCCCCCCGTCCCCCACCAGCCTCCTGAGCCTGAACAGAAGGGGGGTGGGGGGTGGCTACCATCGACCCACTGTGGAATACATTTGCACCCCCAGGGCGGACCCCTCTCCCGTTTCCCGTTCCCCTTGACGGCATCAGGTCCCCCCTCACCCCCCTGCAGTCTGCACCTGGACTCGGTCGTTTCGCCACTCATCAATTATTCATGGAGTGGACCGTGTCCAGACCCCGCTGGGCTCCGGATCGCAGACAATATGGGCTTTGCTAATGGTAATGCATTGTTGCCATTGTGGCATTCAGCATAAACTTGTGCAGCGTGTGATCGAGCGCTAGGTGAAAGAGATTCTCCAAAAAAATAGTGGGGGCGGGAGGGGGGCGTCCATTTGAACTTGGGGGTCGCATGTTGAACTTGCAATGCGACACCTGCCGTTTAAGGACTGTGGCAGAAATCTCCAGTTGTCAGCAGGTGTTTTTGGTCCTGGGGAGCTCTGCTGCATGACTGGGGGGTTCAGGAAAGAGTTCCGGGAGGTGCGTTTGGATAATGTTTCTGTTCTGGGACGGAAGGCTCCTCTAAGCAGACCCTCTGAAGACCCTATGAAGGCTGACTGGCAATGGCCATGTCCCCCATTCCACTAATTAATGCTCATTTTTAACGTCAGATTGTATACTTTACTGTGTGTGTTCTTCAGGGTGTATTTGTTGAGGGAAAAATAAATTATTTAGTATGAATTGTGTAAAAAAAAAAAAACACACCGGAGTCACTGAAAAATACACCCATTGGACCCTCTTGGAAGTTATTTGTCATAACCAAGTGCCTACTCAACACCAGGGAAACGCACATTATTGTTAACGAGCCTCGGTAAGCCTAGAGCTTATAATTTCCTCTAATTGCAAACTGACGAGGCTGTCAGCTGTTTGCCCCTGACAGTTGCTGTTCTCCGTAGAACAAAACCCGCCAAACTGCCTGCTTTTCTGACGCCGGGCCGGGGGAAATCACCGGAGATGCTGCCCCTCTGCGTCTATGCCCTCCACTGCGCCTTTTTGAGCCACTTTGTAACAAAACAAAAAGCAAATTAAAATAGTTTACAATTTCACATTCTCTTCCCCAATAATGTTGTAACAAAAATCAGCAGCACCAAAAAAAAAAAACAAAAAACAAACAAAAGATAAAAAACCTACAAGAAATGCTAAGTACTATAGTTTTGTTATAAACAAAATTTTATAAAATATATATTTAAAAAATGTATTTCATATACTTTTTTGTAAACCAAGCAGTGCCTTGCTAAAATATCTGCTTGCTCAATTTTATATTTTCTGGAATAAAATCATACTTAATTATAATAACCATAGAAAACACATCGATAAAAAGGATGATTAAAAAGCATGATGCGAAAAAGACGCGCTTTAGGAAAATATCCGGATGGCCTGCGTGACCAGGGTGTGGCAGACGGGGCACTCCGGGTGGCTGAGCTCACAGATGCGGATGGCGCATTCCATGCAGAAGAGGTTGTGGCCGCAGGGCACCAGTGCAGCCGTCACCTTGCTCTCGAAGCAGGTCATGCAGTCCCGGGCAGCGGCGGGCGGCGAGTCCGGCACAGGCAGGCGACCGGAGAAGGCGGGGCTCACCGAGATGGGCTCACTGTGGGCACGGCGTGCCTGGGCGTGGGACAGCCCCCCGCAGGACTCGGGGAGGCTCGGCGAGAGCCTGGTCAAGGGCAGAGGCAGGCCGCCAAAGCTTTTGGAACGCTGCTGGGCGTAGTACGCCACCTGCTTGGGGTAGTCGGGGTCTCCCCAGCACAGGGCTTCCTCCGAAGCAAAAAAGGGGCAAGGCTTCTCACCGGGGTTGGCAAAGTCGCTCTTGCTGTACACGCCCCCGCCTCCCCCGTTCCCCAGTGCGTCTGGGAAGTTCTGGCGGTAACTGCTGGCCAGAGGCTTGCGCTGGCCCCCTCCCGAGCCCCACACCTGCTGCAGCCGACTCTCCAGGCCTGCGTTACCGCCGCTGCCGTCGGGTCCCAGGCAGTCGTTCTCGTTGTTGAGGTCGTGCAGGCCCCCCGTGCGGAAGGCGATGTGAGCCTCAATCTCCTCGCGGGCGCGCTCGGCGTTACCCGGGGAGCCGGTGATCTCGAAGACGGGGTCGCGGTCGCGGCTAGGCGTGACGATGTAGGTGCAGGTCTGCTGCTGGATGCGCTTGATGGTGGAGCCCTTGGGCCCCACAACCAACCCCACCACGCGGTACGGCACCCGGACCTGGATGGTGGTCTGGCCGGGCAGGGGTGTGGGCGGAGAGGTGCTGAAGGAGACGCCAAGCTTGTTGCGTGAGGCCCGGAGCATGGAGAAGTGCTCAGCAGCGGAGATGATCTCGCGGCGGGCTAGCGCCACGTCTTCTTTACGGCCCGTGATGAGGAAGACGGGCTCCTCCCCGCGCACCGGGGTCTTGATGTAGGTGTTGGTTTTGGCGCGCAGGGCTTTGATCTTGCAACCTGCGAAAGAGAGACAAGAGATGTCGCAATGGAATGCAGCTCAAGATCTCTGCGGTTTTTGGAAGTGGAGGCCTTTGTGCAGAGACACCAGGCAGTAACATCATTCGCTAACAGGATCAGAGGACCTGGCGGAGATTCTGTCCTAAATCTGTCCATCATCTCGTCATATATAAAATCTTTCATAACCCCCTGACACAATTTAGCACCCTCATCAAAATATCAGTTCATTGTAACCTTCATTTCCAGATAAGGAAGGAGACACTTAATATGTGAAAACTGGGTGTGTATGAAAATTATATTTTATTACTCGAATAACTGTAAAATACAATATTTGATAAACTGTGGATAGTAATGATGCCATTTTAATGATCACACTTATAATGATAGTGGTTGGGTGTTTCTTTGTCAAAACTATAACTTATTTTGGTCCGTATTTACAGTCCCATTTTGGAATATTGTGACATACTATTCAAATGATTAATTTAAAGTTTTAACAGTCTGTTCAAGCTCTGGAATCCACTGACATGTTTCCATTACATTAACTAATAACAACAATCCTTTGGATATTTTTATAAGGTTTCTTTGTTATAATGTTACTTCTACATCCACAAGCTGAATACATTTCCATGTACCCTCATCCGTTTTTCTGCCAATATAAGTTCTCAAAGATGATGTTATAGTAAATAGTTTGGAGTAATTTGGCAGCAACTGAATGACCTGTAGCTTGGCGGAAAGGTACAAAGCAACAGAAGACCTTTTTTAACGACATGGCACAAACATTGAGAGAATGTAACCAGCATTCATGGTAGTAACATTTTTTTATTTCGTGCCTATAGAGTAGAGACGCAACTTGACATTATTTCGCATCGTGGGGTGTCATGGTGCCTGTCTGCATGTGGTTAATCAGACAAGCTATAATGATAATTGCAAAGACCTCAGTATCACTGCTCTGCCATCCCAGCTTGTCCTGTGACTTTCTGTAGTGCAAATGGAGGCAGGCAGCTGCCTCCACATGAAATACATGTCATATATTTGGGGTTACGATGTAAACAAAATGCAGACATTTATCTGTTTTGGCAATCGACTCTGTGTCCTCTTCTAGCTTTGATAGTACTTTTCGGTCAAGATGTCCATAAAAAAAGTGATAATCATCGCTCACAATAGGGATGTATAACATGACATTCAATATGTCTCCTTGGATATCCCCCCAAATGCATGATAACAGCAAGCCCAATTCCTGTACATTACTGCTACAGGATGAAGTACTACTTTGATATGCAGACTGATGTTCCACTTCATGTGATGTATTTATGTATTCTCACAGTATACTGTGTGCTTATTCTGTACATATAAAGTACATAATGCAAAAACACTTCTCAACTATTAGCCAAAAACCAGAGCTTTACTTTTTAGAAATACCTGTTTAAGCCAGATTATAGTGTTACATGTCACTATATTCATTTATTGTTTTCTGGGAAAAGTCATTTGAGTCATTTATGCCTTTTTGTGGAAGTACCCTTAGAAAAATTGGACAACACTCCAGTTTATTTATTCTAAGGCATTGCCATGAACAGCCCCAGTCATGCTTAAGAGTACTCTGTGTGTTCATTGAAAAATGCAAGTATTTGCATTTGTTTCACTCTCTGGAATAATTTTCCCATAACATACAACCAGGAAAATTGGGAAATTGATATTTATGGAAAAGGGGAGTATGCCTTCACTTGGGGGGAGGTGTAATTTTGATTAATTAAATTAATTAATTAAACTATGTAATTGGTGTATATTCAATTGAAGAGGGATGAAACTAGTAACGCTCATGTGTGCAACTCAGGCAACAAGGTGACTGGGCACAAGTGCAGAGATTCTTTGGATCACTTGACTTATATGTGTATTATATACGTGTGTATGACAAGAATACAATTTCAATTACTGTGTTCTTGCATAAATCGAATAATAGTTTCAATTCAGTTGTTATTGTTAAAGAATACCTTAATCTGTCTGTCTCATTGGGAAGAAACATGCGGTTTGCACACAGAGATATTCCTCTACCACATTTTCACTGCTAAAACCAGCTTGATTCTGAGGTAAACGCCTTCTCTAGTGAGACAATAAGACCCAAGCCATCCTTCCCAGTAACGGCACAGCCAAAGCGCGCTTAACTCGGTGACAGCCGCGGCACTTAGGGGGCCAAACGTGAGACTGGTGCTAAATCGCAGGGCGATACGGAGCTCCCCCGGAATCCCACAAATCAGCACTCCTCAGCGCGGTCTCTGCGTCCACCCTACGGCCGTCTGCTGTCACTCCATTACAATGGCAGCTTACACTTCATAGGAACCTGACGAATAAGTGCTGCGTGGGGAGGTGTGACAAAAAGCCACAAGAAATGGGGAAGTCTTCACTAGCCGGTGTTTTATTTTGGAACCAGTTAATTGAGAAATAAATTCTGATGTGATAGCGCCCATAGCTGGTTGACAGTTTTGGGTAGTGAGAGGCAGGGGTGCATGCCGTCGCATTGAATGACTGGGTGTGACACCCTTTGAATTTAGCAACCATCAGCCCGCACCCCTTCATTACCTCTCTTTTCTCCATAAGGCCACAGTAAAAAAAAAACAATGGCCATCCACACAGAATTCAACTACAAGGCAATGTCTGTCCTACTTTACTTTTCAGGGGCCAGTTTCAAAAATATTACCAGTAAACCTGCTTTGTGTCGGTAAAACGGACCTTCTGGCAGGTTTGATGCATTTCTGCGAGCTGAGTTGTGTGGGAGTGCCATGCAAGTTCAGTTTGAGTGGACAACTGGGTGTCGGGAGAAACAATGCGACCGCCAGGCAGTCACTCGACTGGGAGAGCAGTCTGAGAAAGTCATGTCCAGTTTCCAGACATGAGAGGCGCATCAGCTGGGGAGCAGCCCCCCGACACGCCGCCCCCGGCCCTTTGTCAGACTGGGGCTGACAGGCGCTCCCGTAACACTCCGATTCCGATCAGTCGCCGCCTCGCTAAGTGGCGGCACATGCACGCTATTGTCCGAAAGTCACTGATGCGAGGTGAGCACAATGAGGGGGGGGCACGGCGGCGGCGGCGGACGAAGTTTCGGAAACCGATAGTTTCCGAAAAGTGCTCAAAGAAAAAGGGCGCCGCCGACGGTGACCGGCGCAGCCTCGCGGCGGCATGCTTCGGGGCGCACGCGGGGCGTCGCGCGCGGGCATGACAAAAGGAGGCGCGGGGCGCCGGGAGCAGCCGCGCGGGCAGGGCGCTCGCGGAGGCACGCGGTCCGCACGCTAAGCGCCGGGGCAGCTTCTTCCTCCGGCTCCCGCAGCGAAGCGCGCCTGTGCGCGGCTATAAGCAGCCGCGGCTCCGGCAGCAGCGCGCCTCGGAGGAATTGCACAAACCAAACAATAAAAAAAAACCACTCCCTTTTCTGTAATAAATAGCACCAGACAAGTCAGGACCCATGCGCGATGCGATGGAAACTCTAAGAACGTCTGCATGCGGGCTTCGCGTGAAGTTTAAATTGAAATTGCAACGTTGTCATTACCTTGTCTCCCCACTATCTCGGCCACATGTTCAGAACTGGGGACAGGGACGCATTCTGTTATATTACTGCCGCGTCCTTTAGTTTCAGCAGTGGAGCCCTCATACAAGGCACACAACTTGTTCTTTCCTTGCAAAAGCCCCGTGTCACCGCCACCTCCTCCGACGCCGTTGATGTGGTTGTTGTGGTGGGTATTGTTGTTACTCCGGTCCTGTGTCCCCGATGCAGGAGCCCCACCGCCGTCCTCCGTCTCCCCCAGACCCAGCAGAGACAACTGGCCCAGCGCGACTCTCAAAGCACGGGAGTCGTCTTCGTCGTCGTCGGGCGGCACCAGGAGCCCTTCGCTTCCGAAGCCGGAGCCGGCCAGATCGGCGCCGTAGCCCCCGTTTTTCTCCATGATCCCTGCTAGAACCAGCAGGCTAGGCATGGCTAACAAAAGAGTATGAGACAAAGACAGGGAAAGAGACTGGAGCAACAGCACCAGTGCCGCCTCCCCGGCCCCTCCTTCGTGCGAGTCTCCCCTTCCTGTAGTCCCTCCCATGGACCAGCCCCTTCTTCCCACCCGCTACCCCTCTTTCTCTATGCGTTCGGGCCGATCGGGACACAAGGCTGTCTGCACGATGGGGGGCTAAGGCGATGCTAAGGCAGTGCTAAGGCGATGCTAAAGCAGTGCTAAGGCAATGCTAAGGCGATGCTGTTGCTCCACCCCGTCTGGTCCATAGCGTCCCCTCCTCGCGCAGACGTGTGAGCCGCGCCGCGCGCTCCCCTGCTCCCAAAACACTGGGCAGCGGCACGGATCTCCGCTCGTTCTGCGTTTGGCGTGCAGTCGCACGGACGGCGAGATCATTTGGGGGGGCTAACAAAAGGGGGGGGGGCGGTGTGTTTCTGCATGCGGACCAGGGCGTGCATGTGCACGCGGAAGTGCGCTGGGTTTCGGAGAGCGAGACGCCTGCCACGCGAACCCCGAGCCCGTAGCAGTCCGATCAGCCAGACACCGTCGGACGTGGGCTGTCCCGGCGATGCACGTGAAGCATTCCCATTTCCCCTGTTTGCGTTATGCTGCTCGGCGTGCACTCCGTGCTGCATCCCGGTAAATAACACGGGCTCGGGGGTATTTTAATAGGCGCTGTGAATGGTGCTGGGGACGTGGGGTAAAAAGCGCCGGGTCCCGCCCACCCCGGTAGCCGTCCCGAGGTGGCGGAGGGCCGCCGTTATGCGGAGAACGGGAGGGAGGAGGGGGTGTATCTCGGGGTGGCTGCGGTGCCAGTGCAGCACTACTTATTTATCCCTAAAATAATGTTAATAAGCACGCGTAGCGTGCACGTCGTAGCCGATCGGCCCCCAGCCTGGTATACAGAAGAGTTTCTAGTTCCTGTGCAGTTACACGCGGGCGCCAGCGTTTCTGGAAGAACGCGAAACATTTCGCGCGACACAATAAGCGCGTTACGTCTCATAATGTAGCGCGCGCGCCCAAGAATCTTAATGTTTTGCACGTCGTATACCAACTTGCAACCAACAACACGACATGCAACAAAGGTAATAATCATTTCTAATTCATTTGAGAGCGCGAGTAGCTGCATAAGTTATTTTTAAGCGGTGCATTGTTTGTCAAATCGAATAAAAACCGTGTTATAGCACCCCAGCAGACTGATTTGCGAGGTGTACAGTGATACGATATGCATGGCATGTGGGCGCGCTACTGTAAATGAGCAGGGGACTCCTTTTCCTTTTGCAAAGGAGCAGTTTTGGGGAGACTTCTTATTCGAGTGTCTCAAAGTGGCCAAAGGGTCTGGAAAAAACGGCGAAGTTACATCGTTTTGCTGAGTCCAGCAGAGTGGGTAAGGATGGGATCTGGTGATTTAGTCAAATTTTCTGGTACTGAACCATTCTGTACCAATTTAAGTTATACGCGTCCTTTTCTTGCCGAAGGAGCTTTGAATAATTGGGTGAGGGTAACATCCTGCCCGCTCTGTTCATTTCCCATGATCGACTTCATCATGTTAAGCATTTCTCTTCCATATTCTGTTCTGCTTCAGTCAAAGGTCCAGAATATAAAAGATAATTAAATATATTTATAGCTGAACTTGCATGCCATTATAAATTCTTTCTACTATGGAAGATATATATGTTGGAGACAATTAAAGAAAATGGTGAAATTTGTTTTTCCCTCTCTGAAACACCCCGAGACGGAAATACGTAATTTGTGAACACGTGCAATGGCAATTAACGCACGAATAAGACACATCCTATTACTAAGACTCCTTCATTTTTAAATATTTGATTACTTTTTATGGCTGTCAGATTTAAAACAAAGAAATTAAGGCTATGGGAAGCATCACCAATGTTACCTCATTTAGGTAGGGGGGTTGACTCTTGCCCCTGCCCTGCGAGGTGTCCTCCGGGTGCTTGGGTTTCCCGCCACAGTCCGCAGACACGCATCTTTAAATTGGCCATAATGCACGAGCTCGCTGTGCCCTGTGATGGACTGGCAGCCAATCCCGGGTGTTTCCCAGTCTCCTGCCCTGTGCTGCCTGGGATGGGCTCCAGGCCTCCACTGTGACCCTGGACTAGATTAGCGGATGGAAGATGGGTGGATGGGCAGCGGCCCTATTTACTCCAGGTTCAAAATGAAGTAAAGCAGCCGCCACAGAAAAGCGCATCAGGCTGATGGTTTTTGTCCTTAACCCATTAGAATGTTTCCACGATAATGGACAAGGGGCCTTTCTTTGCATTTAAGCATGTCTCATGTGACGGGGCTGATAGCTTCATGCATATGAGTACTTCAGAATCCTGAGCATCATAGCTGTTTTTTTTTGTGTCAGATCTGTTATAATATCCTATTTAAAAAAGAAATCAAATTTATTAAATGGTTGGTTTCACTTTAAATGCATTTTTTTTCAACACAAACAATTGAAATGCATCTATATTTGGTTTGACTTCAATATTGTGGTTGAACAGTCAGTGTTTTTTTTTTTTACATAAATTTGGTCTCATAACTATCAGAGTGGTACGGACATGTGCTCTTAACTGAAATTGGGTTTGCAAAGCTCTTTAGCTTTCGCATTATCACATAAAACGGCTGAAGGAAAGCCAAATTAGCATGAGCACTTTTAATAGTGTGCCTCTGTACCTTGTTATGCCATTCCCTAGTAACTACGCTCTATAACATTGTTATTTTGGAGGTCATTTGTGTTAAAAAAAAGTCCTCCACAAAGAGCCAAAAATCTCGTTTCCTCGTAGTGATGCAGCTCTCCGTTGCTGAATCACATTGCATTTGTGGACTTCTTGTAGAGTGACCATTTGCTTCATCTTCTACAGTATTTTATATAGCACGTATACGTTTTATTCTAAATTATGTTATTTAAGCGATGCACCAGCATTTGCCGGTTTTGTGCGTAACATATGCAGCCTTGTCTGACTGCTGAGTGCAGCATAACATTTCAGAATTTGCGACGTTTACTCGTTAAAATATATTTCATTCACGCGGATCGGTGGGTATCGGTCGTCGGAGGACGTCACAGAGTGGCCAGTTCAGGTGTACATAATCATCGTCTAGACACATTCCCTGGACATTAATTGGGGTGGGGGTCCCATGCATATAGCTGGTGTGTAGCTGGGTACGGCAGGGTTAACCCTTTCCACGTTGGCTGAGGGACAGCATTGGGAGCCTTAAGGCTGATCGAGGGCAAACACTGGAACTGAGCCAGGTTCATAGCCACAGGTTCATAGCCACAGACTGCCCAAAAGGTCATGTCCCTCTGCTAATGGTGTCTGCAAAGAGCTCCACACCAATCAATGGAGAGTATAGATAATGGATAATGTTCCCCCTCCATTCCAGTTCATTTGTATGTTTTAGGCCTATTTATGAATGTCCTTTTATCTTTCCTTGTCTTTTTTTCCCTTTTTCTAGCTTTCCATTAATCTGACCATCTGTTTGTGAGGGTGCATCCTGTTAGCATACATCTGTCGTGGATGTTTGACTGATGATGCCCAGGGCAGATCCGTCCCTTGTCTGCCTGTTTTGCATTATTGCTTTTGCATGGTTGGTATTCCCTAGAGAAGAGCATCATCCTGTTCCATACAATCAGACACTAGGTGAGACATATTCCTACAGCGGCAACAATAATGATCAAATTATTGATTATGGGTTCTTTGAGTTCAGAGGGATGTCTTAAGTCTCCTTCTCATACAAATACTCAGATAATATCTCCTAATGTTTCAGTAGCCTGGACACGATTTTTCTGCATCCCCAGAATCGTGTAGGTTCCGTGGTGAATGGAGTGCTAGCAGAGAGGTGGTGGTGCTGCCATGACTCATAGGACACCTTCCATATCTCAGCTGTCTCACAAATATTTTTACTTCTTTTTTACTTAATCAAATAATCATTGATTTTTTGACAATGTGCTTTTTATACATTAATTTCAATGACTGTAGAAATGGCTATATCTGAGAAATACTGGGATGATGGTGATTATTATTGTTGTTGTTGTCAGGAACAGTTTTAGTTACCAACTGAGTCATTTTACTGATGCCCAAACATGAGATACAGGATGGAACTTCTGGTTACATTTTGTCTTGGAATACTTGTCTACTTTTTTAATGCTTATGCTGCTCATTGCCTGTTCCTGTTTATATTATGTTCTGGTATATCTGGTGTCTGAAGTGTAACAGTATTTTATCCACAAGATATGGTTTCTCGTCCCTGGGGGATGTTGTGGAATTTACTGTAAGGCTTTTTCTTTGTGAATAAGAACAGTTGTATATCCTGAAATATCTTAGCCGGTGTGGATTTTGAAAAAATCTTCTGCTATTTTCCGAGCACTTAAACACTGAAGGCAGGGTGTAAAGGTTTTCCGGCTTTTATCAGAAGTCGGGCATAAATGGCTTCAAAGAAAAGACTAAGCCCCATTCATGCCCTCGTTCGTTTGTTTTTTAAGTAGTAAAGCAAGCTAAGTGTCTTTTTGCCCGATGTTTCTTCTGGGAATGAAAGCTGTCCCTGAGTGACTGAACTAGAGCAGTACACAAATGCAGCCGCCAGTATGTGAGGAAGGGACGGACATTAATTGAAGCTATCGCCCCACCCTGATTGAAAGGTAGTCGGGAAAAAGAAACTGGAGAAGCCCATGCTTGCCATGGGCTTTTTTTCCCTTTATTCAGCAGATGTGATTCGACGCACATCCACTCAGTCGCACACAAACAAGAGCTCGGCAGCAACGAGGAGTGTGGCTCCCAGCTGGGAATAGGAGTCAGGTGCTTATGACTTCATGGCTTTTCTTAGCTATTAGGTCATTCCTCACCCTCCCTCTACAGCACTGAGAGTTGCTAATAACCCATCCGTCACAGATGAGGTGGTAAACACCCAGCCACACACCTTGCGGTGAGTCACAGTCTCATCTTACGGCTCTACCTGGCTATCTGTTCCTCACAAAGACATTCTGATTGGTTAAGAACCAAAATCAGATTCAACCAATTGGCATCTCTTTTTTAAATTTTTTTTAAATGTTCAATTATGAAATGTTGTTAATTTATTTACTTGATTGATTCATAATTGATGTTGTGTGTGTCCACAAGAGGGAAACTGCTAATTTACTCCTCTGCAGTAACTAACATATGATTATGTAGGCATCACGACAAAGACCACGATTTATAGGGCGGACATCACCAAGAAAACATCAAATGCTGAATTTAGACACTGGCGCTAAAAGACCCTCAATAACCATCTTACAGAATTACACTTGAAAAAAGCATGTCCATTTAATCTACTAAAAATGTTACACATTTCTGATATTTAAACAGACAAAACAGAAAAAAAACAGCATTACCTGTTAATTTGGATAGGTGTAATGAAGATGGTTGAATGTGTCCCAGAAATGATACCTCAGGAATGATTCTTGATGAGGGGGAGGGTGTTTGTGTTGGACGGATGGTCTTTCTTTCTTTGGAGTGCTGTCAAATGAGGAAGAGCTTAAGTATTGAGTGTCAGTCACCTAATCATACAAGTATGTTTTTGTGTACTGAAAAATAGACATATATAAAGTGGGGGGTAAAAAAGAGGATGGCTGCATATTTAAAATTTTTAATTTTAAATGTATTTAAATTAGTTTATTTGTTGTTCTATCCGTATCTATGTTAATCACATTTGAATTATTAAAAGATTAAAGAGAAATGTGTGAAATGTTAATTTTTTTTGATACAGAAATGGTATTGTGTCCTTGTTAGCATTTTTTGATGATCCGATAATCACATTAAAGTTAGACTTGAATTGTTTTTCCTTGAATGGTTTTGCTCCTGCTGTGGTGGCGAATTCAGGTTCATTCAGATTCATGCCGAAAAACAATACGAGGCCATGTACAGCTTTTTCCACAAGGTGTCGCTATTAGTTCATGGAATCGTTTACAATAATTTCTTAAAAATGTACCAACTCCACAGGGTTCACAGTGCGTGCACTATTTGTAACCATGTGTGTTATTTCTAACAAACAATTATTCGTTGTTTTTTTATTATTTGGTTCGGGAATATACATTATGCCTTTCAACATGGCAAGATAACCTACTTTAATGCAATTAAAGCATGTAATCTGACGTAATATTTCATACTATCAACGCTGTTATGAACATTATTATAAAATTCTGTTTTTCTAAACTAAAACAAAATCAATCTAGGAGTAAAAAAATACGTTCAGAAGCTATGCTTGCTCTGTTGATGAGCTGTGTTGTTTTTTGTGTTATATTTTACTTTTAAGCCAACTATTTTACTTTTTTAGTCTTCAGGTAATTGTTATTCACAGGGACGTGTTTATAAATAATATACTTTTCCTGTGAGTGATATGTTATGTTTTTAATGTGCCACATGATGGCGATGGTGAACGATGGCAACCAGACAATGCCAAACCGTAAGCTGTCAAAAGTACACTTAAAATATACATTAAATACATCACATATTATTTGCTAATATTATTGAATGAACTGTCAGGGTAACAAGTATACTTTGAAGAAGGACTGTGTAATTTGAACCGAATACTTGAGCATCTAACAAGATAGCCGCTGTATTTTTTTTTTGCAAGAAATCGAGAAAGTATTGAATGTCAGTGACAATAGATCAATGGTATGTTCTCATGACAGAAAACAGCACTTTATTTGGCTAAATCTTAAGATATCCTCGGAGTATTCTAGCTACCAGAGTAAAGTGGAAAACAATGTTTTATTATTTGGATTCTGCCACAGGATTATTAAAAGTAGTCCCTGCCAAGTACATTCCGTGGGAAGAAAATGCATTGCACAAGTCCTGTGCAGTTAACAGAAAAAAACACTGGTTTGTCATTTTGGTTTATACCTTTCTTCTGACTTTCAAGAGATGCTGTTCTTAGACCGTTCTCAGTCCACCATTTCTGTTGATCTGTTGTAATACATCATGCATCAAAGTCTGAGTAATGTTGGCAGGCTTCATTTCTCTAGCTCTTATCTGCAGAAGTTTTACAACAGATCACAAGGAATTGAAAGAAATGCAATGCAAGCCATTCACATATCAGCATCAAATCAAGTTCTTTTCTCAATTTTTAACACTGTTTGACCTAAAATTTATATAATCAAATGAGTGTCTTTCACTCACATTGGAAGGTAATGCAGCTGAACATTTTGTCGATTCCTGAATTAAATGCATTAAATATACTGAGTTCTGTTATTCCTTTGAATGCAGTATAATTTAAAAATAAATATATAGTATTATTTTTCCACTCTATGACTCAGTTCTCCCAGGGGAAGATTGAATGTTCAGAAGCATATAGTGCAAGAACATTTTTTAAATATTATTTTAAATGATAGCCTGACCATGTCTCACCACATGAGATAGTCATGAATTTTCAGAACCATTATGATGGCATCATAATGAAATGGACAGAAAATGACTCATGACTGAGGATATGGATTACTTAAAAGGAACAGAGTAATATATCCAAACATGATACCTTCCTCTCTTGCACCCTCTTACGGCAGTATTACAGGAGTTAGTCATCTCACCAGCTGCCCACCTCCTTGGCAGCAGTCCACTGACTGTTTAACAGACTGTTTGAGGACCTGGAACTTGCAAGGATGGAAAGGAAAGGACGGGGAATATATTATAGCTGAGAGATGAGAGAGAAATGGAGCTGGTTTGTCCCAGTAGTGTGTGGTATTTTCACTCATAAACTCATAAAACTCAAAGGACCCCACTGTGAAATTTTTATTTTTGCCTTAAACTTAATAATATATGTTTAATTGTTTGCTTCACAAAATTATATAGATCAGGGGTGTCAAACTCCAGTCCTGGAGGGCCGGAGCCCTGCACCTTTTTGGGTTTGCCCTCATTTAACACACCTGATTCAACTCCTCACAGCCCCTTGTGCTAATTACCACACAGCTCTTCAGCTCCATCATTTGTGGTGGGACAGGGAAAGAACTGAACTACACAGGACACAGCCCTCCACGACTGGAGTTTGGCACCCTGGATATAGATGAGTATTAGGGCAGCCAGGGGGCACTGTGTGGCACTGCAGGTTAGGCTACTGTGCCTGTGCTCAGAAGGTCACTGGTACAAATCTTATCCTTGGCATAGTAATCTCACCATTTGGCCTTTGAGCCCAATTGTTCCTGGGACTGCCTGACCCTGCTTTCTCAAAAATGTCTCGCTTTGGATAGAAGGATCGGCTCGATAAGTAAACTCTGTCACCATGTCCCAGATATGGTCGTTGGGAGGCCTTGGAGTCTATCCTAGGCAACACAGGAAACAAGCCAGGCATTGCACAGCCATTGCATTCACATTTGTACAGGTAATTTTGAGAGACAATAAGATGTGCTTTATTGGCCCCAGGGGAGATTCATCTAACTAAATGCCTTTGGACTGCTGGTGGAGTACTTGGAGATCTCTGTGACGCAGAGAGAACAAACTCCACACGCAAAAGAGCACAGGGAGGTTCCTGACTGTATTTATTGTAACACATTTATTCATTAAATCAATTGGGAATAATGAAATATGAACTTCTTTGCATGGTCATGTAATAATATCAGTTACCAAGTGATTTTATTTTCTTTTTAGAGCTGGGAAAATATAATCAATCAATAGCAACATTGCATGCAAAATGTTCCATGTGGATTTAAACATAAAACTGTATGCAGGACTCACTCATTCACTTGAGTACTGGAGTACTGATGGGGGTTAAACATATCTGTGGTTCTGGGTAAGCAGTGGGTGTAAAGATGACCTCAAGGCTGACCTATTTTTGTATGGCAGGACACTTGCAGGTTTTGTTTTTTGAATTTGTGTTTATATGTCTTGTCTCTCTTTATTTGTATGATGTTACATGTTACTCTCTTATGTCTGCAGTTTTTCTCAAAATGAATATAAAATAAATGCCCCAAAACCCCCAAAATTGAATAGAATACATCTAAGACATCTATTGCGAAGTGTTCCTGCGGTGTTTGCTTGATCATATATAAGGACTGGTTACAATGATTTGATGTATCAGTTTATCAGTTTACATTTTATTTTCCAAAGCCATTTTTTCACCAAAATTAGGATATTAAAATAATTAAATATTGTAAGGCTTAAAAAATGTAACAAACGTATCCATGCATAGACATTGATGATCGAATATTAACGTATAAATATAGAAAGATTCCGTTAACATTTTAATTTAAATTGTTTCCACTGTGCACTCAAAATACATTCATAATTAATTCAGCAGAGAGCCTTTATAAAATCTTAATCCTTTTAAAATTACAAATAAAAGATTATTTTAAAATATGAATTCATTAATGCTGCTTGGAAGTTTGTGTAGATTGTAAAACTTACCAAACTTTACCAAACATTTATTTTAGTATCTGTCTTCTGGACAGAATGTTTTACTGAGGCACAGGTTTAAATCTCAGCCTCTTTGCCCGTGAATCTTATGGGAGCGATGTATATGGCAAACAAAAAGATTAACGCAAAATGTATACATTTTTATATGCATATTTTACTGGGGGCCTAAGTCTTTACTAGGGCTGCCGATGGCAAACTTCCCCCAGAAAATGTTTTGCCCCAAAAGCTTGCATCTTGGGTCGCTCCACTCCTTACAACGTGACAGTCAGGTCCTTCAAAAGTACCTGGGATGTTGATAAGAATTACATTTATGATAGCAACATGTCACTTTCTTATTTCTGTAAAATACCCCTGTTTACAGAAAGCTTAATGACTTCACCAACTTTAGCTAGCTAGCCAGCACTACCTCACAATAAGGACACAAAATTTTACCCTGGGTATGACTGGCAATTACAGAAAAACATATTCATCGCTGCTATACGTTGGGGATACACAAAACTTTGTTGTGGAACCTGTGGAATACATCTTTGATGCAAGCAAAAAAATTAGTTTTCAGTATGTTCCCATCCTTAGATCTTTGCCTTGCTTATTGAATGACAAGAATATATTGCAAAAAGAAGTTGAAAGCTTTGAAACCTCAAAAACGCATGCTGTTGGACAATACAGATCTATGATTTATGATGGTTCATATTTTAAACAAAATTATCTTTTTTCTGGAGAGGAATTTATGATTATTCTGATTTTATATGTTGATGACTTTGAGGTAGGGCTGTGCGATATGGCTTAAAATTCATATTGCGGTATAATTTCATATATATATGAAATTATACCGCATCTGTGGGCCCTTGAGCAAGGCCCTTAACCCCTCGCTCCCTGGGCTGCCCTTCACAGCCAAGCTTCCTCTCACAGAGTGCAAGGTTGGGGGATGTGAGAAGACAATTTCCCCACGGGGATCAATAAAGTATCTCAAAATAAAATAATTTGAACCGTAGCTGGTATATATTGCAGTATATAATGTGTTACGTAAATTTCAATATAACTGTTTTTGTATGGGTAACATACGCCCATAGCCAAAACACTGCAGCAGGGTCACTTTACTCGCTAGAGTTTTGTATTAGCTCGCAATACGTTTGCGTTTTGTTT
>JAODKN010000134.1:15244659-15257611 GCA_026774425.1 Petrocephalus zakoni | reverse complement strand
CCCCCCCCCCCCCCCCCCCCCCCCCCCCCCCCCCCCCCGCGGTGCAGGGATGAGGCAAGAACACTCTGCCCCTAAATGTTTAACCCAAAGAAGGACCCAGTTTCCCTCTCTACCAAGAACCACAACAAAACTCACGTCTTTATAGTTCCCCAGCCTTCATAAGAAATAGTGAATCCCGTTTCACTAACAACAAACACACTATAAAATACTCAATATACTGTACGTGACAGATAAAAATATTAGACAGTTCTGGAGTATTGCAGAATTTCAATACACTTCGTAAAGATAACGAGTAAATAGCTTTTATTTTACAGGAGTTGCTTGTCTTTTTTTTGTTGTTGTTTTTTTTTTTCTTTTTTCTTTTAAATACATACCCTCGGCTACTCTACTTCAGAAGTGCAAACATGGGTTTTGGAGAGCGTCCTAGAACCAAACAGACTGCTTCACCGAGGAAAGGAGAGGGTTTCCGATAAACAAAATGGAGGCTTAGCAGAGGGCTAATAGTGGCAAGCATCGCGCTCCAACCTGACGACGCGGCCGGGTTTCCCACATCGCTGCTGAGAAGACCCAGTGGCCACCTGGGGAAAACGGAGAGCCAAAGCGGAACAGACAATGCCAGAGAGACAAGGCAGAGCGAAGGGAACACCCCCTCGCCTAAGGAACAGTACGAGATGGCCTCACTGTCCCCCAAGAGTCTGAAGGAGACAAGCGATTGCCAAAACCGTGGCTTTTACAAAGGACAGGGCTGGGAGTTTAAAGTGCGCTTTATGAAAGTAAATATTATAAGCCATTCACACAGTCATCTCTTTCACCAACTCCGTCACTGGCCCTCCAGCATTTCATTCTGTATATAATATATATACACAAACACATGCCATACTGTCAACTGATTCCTCGACATCTGATTAACTTAAGATTAGAAAAGCCAGCTAGTTCGTTACCTAAAGCCACTTATATATATTGAATATATATTTCACCACTTGCCTTCAAGATATCAGCTGCTTTAATAACACAGCCGAGTCAGCTGTAAAACACTGAAAAAGTGTGTATATACAATTCTTCATTCGTTTTTCATTTACAAAAACATCCCTCGGCCCCTTTAAATTCAAGCTTGTGTGTGTGTTTTTTTTTAAATACTTATTGATTAAATAGCCTGATATTCCATCAATTAAGCAGCCATGGAAAAAGAGCAAAAATTACATATGAATTACGATCATAGAGCAGAGAACAGCAATAGTCACAGAGGAGATCCAGCCAGATGTTTCTCACTTTGATATAATGAAGAGATTTAAGGGGTTTTCCGGATCCGGCGTAAGGCTGGATATTGTCACTCTTAAAGAGCACAGAAGGCTACAGTTCTCTCCAAAAAGAGACAAGTCTTTTGTGGCAGCGAGGGGAACAGGTTGAGCCAACACCAAAATATTCTGTGTCTGTGTGTGTGTCGGGGGTGAAGCTGAACCCAAGAGATGTACTTGCCTGTCACTGACTCTGCTCTGTTACCTCTACATCCCAGCAGAAGGCGTCCTCCTTTGACACAATACAAACAACCCAGCCACACTCCAGCTTCCACGAGAGCATGGTTCACCTTCACCGTCTACAGAGAATGTTCACAACACTTCATATTGAATTGGTATTCTGATTCTGTAGCCTTCGTGGTGGAGTACCCACCTAAGTACTGTCACCTTCATCTGTCGGACTTCAGATCAGAGAACTGAATGCGAAAAGGTTACAAGTCAGAAAAACACTTTTATACCGACAGCAGGTCGGTGTCTTTTGTTAATGTGGATCTTGCCAAGCTGGACTGCATGCGATGGCCAATGCAAGGTGGACGACAATGTTTGTAAAGCCTGTTATGAGGAGCAAAAACAACCTGTACTGCAATGGGGGAGGGGGGGGGGCAGAAATCCAAGCCGTGATCTGGCCAGTGCAAAGAATGACTCACATGTCCTATGGCTACAGAGCAGTGCAGTTCAACAAAGAAAAACCTCCAAGAAAAATTAACTGTGGAATCCAGAGGATTCGTAGACCATACTGCAGATAGTACACAAAACAAAGCTAAGAAAACGCCCGCTGTCCGTCTTTCACACATATCATCTCGTTCTCTGCTGACCCAGAACTCCCAGGCCCCCCCTTCTTCTGCATTGAAGGATAAATATTTTAAAAACAATTAAGTTCCACAATTTGCTGCTCAGGTCCTTAATAAATCCAGACCACTCCAAACAGAAGGTCGATCCCTGGTTTGCTGGGTTCAGTCAATGAGAACTGTGTGCACGGGTGTGTGTATGTGTGTGTCGGTAGTGGTAGGAGGCCGCAATGGTTGGTGGCAGTAGCATCAGTGTGGATGGATGGCTGGATGGGGGGGATGGGGCAGGGCGTCATGTACACCTCTTAATTTTCCTTTTTATGTGACCCAGGCATCCAGTCTCATTCGCTTGACGCCGGAGCCCTCTTGCTCCGCCTCAGCTGAGGGCCGCAGGGGCGTCATTGCGGAGCTGAAGTCGGGAGGCCGTGCTTGGGCCCCGTCGTCGCGGTCACTGCCCTCATAGGAGCTGCCGTTGCTGCTCAGGCTGTCGACGGGTGAGCGGCCGGTAGTCTCCAGGCGCAGAGCCCCGGGGTACTGGGCTACAGTCGTCAGGACGCCGCCGGACGTGGAGCAAGGGGTGCTGCGGTCCCGGTTTGGCGAGATGGGCTCGGACTTGATGCTCACGTTGGGGTTGGTGTTGACCGTCAGTGTGGCGCCCTGAGATAAGTGACCCACGGGCCTGAAGGTCAGAGAGGAGACAAGGAGAACGTGAGAGGCTGCCTGGGACCCATTTGCAGATGGAGGAGGCGTGACGCAAGCCGGGAACAGAACCAACTGCGTGACGATCCTAACACACACAACACAGTACACAGAAGATGGCAAATGGTCGCTCTCTCAGGCCCCAGAGCATCTACAATTCCAAGATATCTTCATAACACCCAAATATCACCCAGTCCCAAACAGTCTGCCTACTTTACAATTAAATGCTACTGTGACCAGCCAGCCAAGCACCCATTCCACCACCCATTAAAACACATAAAGGTCAAGCATATCACACAGTTTAATTCTCTATTAATATGACCATACTGTAATTTGGCATTGCCCATAATTCCTCACTAACTTTAGCAGGATAGTTCTGTCCAAGTGTGTACCGTGCAGTCAGCAACCAAGCAGAATGGGGTTTGTCTAGATGAAACACTCAAGTTCTCCAATGAAAAAGCTAGTAATCCCGGTGCAGCGCATCAGGGCAGACAGGACTACTCTGAGACTTTTCAGAAGCAAAGGCGAAGCACTGCAATGATGACAACAGGTCAAAGCACAGCACCTACAAGCCATGCCCTCTACACCAGGAGCCTGGATGAATTAATACCTCACCACTAACTCACTCCAGCATCATCATCTCAAATTAGACAAAAACAAGGGCACCAACAAGCAAGAAATAATGAGTAAATTCAAGTGTCCAGCACCGCTTTTCCCACAAGCTCAGAAGCAGGCATACTGGCACGTTCACGGGTCCAAACTGGCATCAGTTCCTGTGCCCCCTACAGATGTTACTGTTAGCATCACAGCCTCCTTTCTGCAGGTGCGACTGTCGTCTCTGAGAACAGCGCGATGGAAAAGACAAGGACAGTGATGGCGGCCTGGCCAGCTGCAGGGACCAAGGACGAGCTGATGCAAAAGCATATGAATATCCACGGAGGAGTTGTACAATACCAGTTGAACCCTTCTTCCCTGCCCAAGAGCAAGTTTGACTGCGATGTCATGCTGTAGAAGGGAAAAATAAGCGGTTTCAAGACCCAACAGTAGAGGGCGACAAACATCCAAAGGCTGATGTGACTACAGAGAGGAAGACGAGTGAGTGGAGGGATTCACATTGAATTTTCACAATTTTCACTGTTTTCATGATGAAGAAGAAGAAGAAAAAAAAAAACTTTGGCATCCTATAGTTTCCTAAAATCTCGGCAAACTGAACACAAATCAATGAACAAAAATAAGCAAGTTAAACCCAATAGCTATGATAATTTGCACTGGGACTTTCATGATGCAGTTTAGATGTGTCAAAGTGCATTTCACCAAAATACAGGGGAAGCCCCTTTCGGCTTATTTTAACCTTTCCTTCCATATAATTTCACAGAAATGTAACACGTACTTATGACAAGTGACTCAACACTTTATAAAATGTTCTGTTATTTGTTTAAAAGAGTTAGATGTTTTCACAGCTGAAAGCGTAACGTGATATATACACCACTGAGAATATATTATGTGCATATGCTGCCCCCTAATGTCAATATTACCATGAGCAAGCACAAAGCAAGGGAAAGCAGCATATACATTCAACTTGACATTATTTACTCAGTAATGCCACAAACAGCTTAGCCACAGTGCACATTCTTGAAAACAAATGCATCATTTTAGTCCATTAATGAAAATCTTCCTCCTCCGAACGTGTGAACAGCACTTTCCCCTCTGAATTCCTGTCACAGCCTGATATATAAATACGTGCCTCTGGAGGCAGGAGAAACCCATTCTGTCCCTGGCCAATATCTAAGCAAGAGCACTTGGATATTTTAATGCAGCATGTCACCCAAACTTGCAGTTAAGAAAACGGAGCACTAAGAACCAAAGTCTATGGTGGATATCTCTGAAAGAAACTACGAAGGTAAAGTACACTTTATGAAGGCAGTGAACTTCTAGTAACGTTTTAGAAACTGCTCAAAAATGAAGGCATAATAATCACTGGTAATTCTCAGGTATTTCGTCTGGCAAAGGGGCCTATTTATTTTGAAGAGTCCTGCACTGATGTCACCAATGCAGCATAAAGGCTCCTAGGGGACATTAAATTAATGGGTCAGGTCCTCCAGACGAGAAGAGGAAGCATCTCACACAGACGCACAAAAGCAGCAGATGTCTTCAGAGTGCAGTCAGTGTGACGACACCATCAGAGAGCCGCGGGCCGCGACGGCCGCTGCAGGCCGGCTCCCGGGCGCAGCGTGAAATCTCACAGCTCTCCCGCCGCTCTCTGCGAGCCCGGGTGCGAGGGAGCCACACTAAACTGATGATCCCGCCGCATGACAGGACGCCGATAGTTTGACAAACCGAGTGACGGGCGCGAAGACAACATAGGCAAAAAAAATTATAATAATATATATACATTAATAAAGGCTTCCCAAAAACCTTGAATAATTTCTGTGGGAGGTCAGAATTCACCATGACGATACAAACATTCCCAACATTTCTGGACAATCCTGCACACAAGTTCCCACTGGTCCTGACAAGAGTAGCATGTTATTATATGACACTTACCTTAAGTTTTTGAAAAAGAAAGAAAAGAACTGGTATTTTTGAATATCAGTCTGGTATTTTGGCATCTTGGCAATAACATTTGCTGGTACGCCACCTATCACTTGGTGAGCTTTGTTGCCAAGATTGAAAAATACCACAATACACCCAAAAAAATCCAGAATACCCAAAATAGTACAATTGACCGTATTACCTAAACACCACCCAAGGCCACAAAAGCTTTACGGTTTACAGCACCAGAGGCAAACTGGATAGTGATGATGATCCTTTGGTGGTGAATACCAGCACATAAACACAAACAACAGCAGCAGGACTGGCATTATAGTATATTGCCATTTAAATGAAAGCCAAGGTCACTGTAAAACTGTTACAACAGCCCACTGTTGGGGAGGGGGGGTTAAAAAAAAAACTGTAATGCACAGTAATGCAAAGCGCTGATGTTGATGGTAAATGTGCTGCTAAACCATCCCTCACCCCTGAGATGAAGTGGTTATATGCCACAGAAGTAATATAAGAAAAAATAAACAAAAGTGAGGTAAAATTAAAAAAGTAGTACAAAGACGGCGACTTTCTTCGGAAGAAATAAAATAAAAACCAAAAATGTGTAAATGTGTTTCCTTTATGTATTAAACAGACTCATCAGCTCAGTAAATATGCTATTGGGAAATTACGTTTTTTTCCACCTTAATGTCCCTAATTATAGCAAAAAAGGCCAATTCGACTGAAGTCACGCCGTCCCAGCAAAAGGCAGCCAGAAGAGTTTATATTTAAGATCACTCTGCTCAAGCAGAAATGGGGTTAAATTTGTACGTAAAAAAAAATAAAATGTCAACATTTCACCATTCCACAATTTCAGACAGCGAGGCCTTATTGTTCCTTAAGGAAAGTCATGATTAAACTGTTATACGATCCCACAGATGTATGAGGCACATTTAATTACTGAGGTTAAATGTTTTTAGTGAATCAGTATAGAGGACCTAGCAAAACGTCGTAGGATTTGTGACTGAGAGTGAGCAAAAACATGGACTGGCCAAGGGTCCCCAAGGACTGGATCCAGAAACACTATTCTACACTAAAATCACATGCGACAGGACACGGCAGGAAGGTAAAGACAGCGGGAAGCTATCGCTAGCAGGGGAGGTCGCACCCAGATAAAACTGTTCCCTGTGCTACGTGTACAGTTGTAATGGCAGTCTTAGGCATCTCGCAGATAATATTATAATACCCTCCCTAATCCCCCCCCCCATTTAATCTGGTACTGCAGGCAGTCCCAGCCCTACGGCTCCTTCCACTTCACCGCACAGACGTTAAATGGCAGACATGAGCATGATATCACATGGTGTAACACTAATTCACCTTAGGTTTGCAGCGAGACTGGAGATGCAGCTAGACATCTCAACGCTCTGCTTATCCACGCCCCACATGCTGCGGACAGAAGAGAACACATGCTGTTACGGGCGGCTCCCGGCTACACGCTGCAATCAAGAGTAACCTCCGCTTTCCGGCCCGGGGAGCCCCATCTAGGATAGGCCCCGGCGCAGACCTTCGATGCCTCTGAGCACAAACGCGTGGCTTAGCGGGGCAGCCCCGGACTCCGGCCAGCTCCTTCGGTCTGGCCATCGTCGTGCTCCCCTGCAGCAAGTAGCTGCTAGTACAGATGGTGCAGGATTACCTGCGTGGCTGCTCTATTGCTCAGAGGTATAAAAGCACCTTAAAGAACAATTCCATAGCCTGTTGTTATTATTATTATTATTACTATTAATGATATAATTATAATTAAGTCCTTTGCTTGGCTGACGTATATGTCCTACTCTTTTAAGAAACATTCCAGCATTTTAACCATTACTGCCAGCTTCTGACTACCATATAATAAGAATAGCTGTAAAAGTTTTTCCCTAATCAAACTAGCATCAATCTGAAACTGGTACCAAGTAAATACTTTGATCAAATGTGAGAAATTTCTCAAAGAGTTAATTAGTCCACAGAACAGTTTGAGCCAGACTGCGTGCATTACAAAACAGAAAACAATGCACACAATCAATTTTTCTGTCTTGAAACAAAATAAATCTGGAAAGTTTTCAGTTTACATTTGAAAGGTATATGAAATATTGCAATGTGGTGAAGAGTTCACTTGTTTTCTGTTTTGGGGTTGGCTTTAGCTGATAGCCTTGGTAAGCTGGAGCATGCGGACAGTTGACTAAATTACTCTGGAGACAAAGGCTTGGATCTGCTGGCTTTTAATTCTGGATGTAATGACGTGGCCCGTACATGTACTGCTATGACAATAGAGAGGGTGGATGCAGTTGAATGAGGTGTTGCTAGGTGTGCCTTGGTCGTCTGCCATCACACGGACTGTGCCATGCGACGGCGGAGAGAAGTAAACTCACACTAAGTTACTGAGTGAAGCCAGGTTCAGTTGTTGTTGTTGCTGTTGCTGCTGCTGCTGCGGTTGCTGTTGCTGGGATACGGATGGTTGCTGCTGCTGCTGCTGCTGCTGCTGTGGCTGCTGCTGCTGTTGCCAAGTGGACATGTTGCCTAGCGACAGACCACCCGGTGATGTGAAAGCCTGGAGTGCTGTGAGATCAGCACTTGTCAACTGGTAATCTGAGATAAAAGGAAAAAAAAAAATGCAATCAATGCATATTAATTCACATTGTAAAGACCTGCAAAGTTCGATCCATATTTATCAATGTTTTATGCTAATGTTAATGTATTTATGAAATTATGCGATATACATGAATATGCATAATTTCCTCTGTAAAATAAATGGATTCACATCCTCAGAATGGATTATATTGATGCCACTTTGTCATTGCCAACAAAATCAAGAAACAGGAAAGATGTGTTAAGAAGAGAGAGCCTCTGGAAGTAGCACAGAATGGGGCTGTATGAAGGGGTCACCAAGATCAGGGCGAGGTAAGCGCTCACAGCACCAGCATAATGAGACCCGTCGCTTTCAAAGCTACCCTGAACACAGCATAAATGCTGCCCATCGTGGAATCATTTCCCGTGGCAGCAAGCACCAAACCTGTGTTCATCTATGTGTGCCGTTTGCTGAAAAATTACTGTTTGAACTGCATCTTGTGTCAATGGAGATAAAGTCTGTATCTGAAAATGAAAACCAGAGAAGCTGAGACTGCCCAGATTCACCACGGATCAGTGTATATGAGTCATCTGGGTACTCAGTGTTCATCAGTGCGGCGGTCCCCACGGGCTTGCCTGCAGTGTACCGTCCCCATGGCGACTTCCTCCCCGCTTTACCTGTGTTGTAGGCGGTGGGCATGGCCGAGAAGGGCAGTCCCTGGCTCAAAAGGCTCGGCGTTGCCACGGAGACCACCGGCGTGGTGAGCGGTTGTGTCACCTGGGAGCCGCCTAACCGCTGGGCATTCTGGGACAAACAAGGGGAGGAACATCTCAGGCTGTGAGTGGATGCTGTGTGGTTACATGGCAGCTCCATGGAGAGAAAAGCAGCCTTTAGGTGGCAAAAGCAGGCCAGTCGATCATGGGAACCGCAAAAGGGAGTGACAGAGGGATGCAAAGCGAGCGGCATCCCTGCAGCAGCCTCTCTCTTTGCGTGCCTCTCCTCTCCATCGTCTATCCTGATCTCTGTTGGGGGGGAGGGGGGTACACACCTCCTTTATGGTATGCCAGTTCATCACAGGGCATATACTTGGACACACAGACCCATGCAATCATAAGCGACGGTCAGCTTAGTGATGCTTATTAGAGGAGCTGCAGATATCTGATGGACCGCAGGAGGAAATGCGAATGTCACACGGGGGGACATCACAACACCAGAACTGAACTACATACTTTCATGTTATTTATTCATGTATCTTACAGGGAGATTGTTTGTTTAGGTGTATCTTTGTGATGAGGCTGGGGAATGAATAAAAGGTATAAAGTATAAAGAAGGTAAAAAGCATTGTGCAGTAGCCTTTCAGCAGGCATAAGGTAAGACACTGATAAATGCAGTCCAGCCTTAATAAAGATACTGAAGAATATGTGAAAGTGAAACATAAATCAGCTTGTCAGCTGGCCCTGACAGGCATAAAATAGGAGCTAAAGATGAAATATTAGAAGGCTGTCAGTCATCAGAGGTCGTGCCTTGATTTGATTATTTTTGACTACGTAGGATTTAAAAAAAAATAAAAAAAACACCCCTGTTGCAGACATTTAATGTAACGTTCAATATGGGCATAAGTACAGTAAGCATTTGCATGCAATGATATATAGTGATGTATATTTCGATATGTGTTCCGTGGGTTTTCAACTTTGAAACCTGTGTGCTCTGAACATAAGCCCCGTAAACCAATCGCTGCATGAGAACCGAAATGCATGCTGTGGTCAGGAACAGAAGATGCACATCTACACTGACTGGAAAGGAGATGGGTTTGCATTAAAGGCACTAAGGAGCTACTCTCTTCCTCAGTTTGATTCTACTGCCAGGCTTTTAACATTACATTTCCGTCTCCTTAATTAATTGCAAGGGATTTTATCATCATTTCTTTTGGTTAAGGCCTTGCATTTTTATTAGCACAATGTCCGGGCAAACACAATGTGTTCTGATAATTATATATTATACATACATATACACACATACTTGCCTGCATGCGCGCACGTGTGTCTGTGTGTGTGTGTGCGCGCACATGTGTACACTTTGCATTATGGGTGACCCCCACAGGAAATCAGTGCACACACTGAAATCTCACACACCACATGCCCTACTCACCAGCTCTAGATCCTCCTCTGTCTGCATGTGGAGGAACACAGGACACAAACGGAAGGGGATCGTCACACATGTACACCGAGAGAATGCTCAGAGTAGCCTAGAATCACAGTTCCAGTCACCGAATAATCTGCCCAACCTCAGCAGTTATCTTACGGCCACTAAAAATACAATCATATTCATCACTGTCTTCATTATCATCCTCATCACCAACATCATCACCTGTCTGCATGAAAAAATATTAAAATTTGCCCTGCTCTGCTCAAATGTGCCGAAGCACAGTGATACTGCGGCATACTGAGGCCAAAACTCATCATTTCACAAAAGGCAGTTTCATTAAAATACATCAGAAATTCTAATGAGAGCCAAATGCTGCTATCAACCTTTTAGCTTCTCACTTTGTAAGACGTGCCCCTAACATTTATCTCTCTCTACAGAGTGCTGGTGATAATTAAAAGTAACACTTCGCTTTCTGAGAGCTAAAGCCTCGAATTCTATAACAACCTGCTATCTTCTCTGGGGAAACCTTGTCAAAAATAAAAAAAAAAAATTTCTTGATGGACCAAAACACAAGATATGAACATGAAACCAGATTATACAGTACTCTCTTTAGCAATCAAAAGGTGATGATGTTTAAATCAGGGGTGCCTAACTCCAGTCCCAGAGGGCCAGAATCCAACACAGTCTGCAGATTTCCCTGGTCAAACATCTTAATCAGCTAATTGCCAAATTTAATAGCACTGCTGGTTAAAATCATCTTCATGTTGGTGTAAAACAGGCTAAACTGACCAACTTTGACAGACATAATATCAAAACCAGCCCAGTATTTGCAGCAATCATCCAATACACCCATGTATTTTTTGACCAGCAGCTCACCCTGTTTGGTTAATTTAGTAAGAGTTAATTAATTAAGTGAGCTTGTGGTGAAAATTAACAAATGCCCTTGAGAACTGAGAACTAAAGCAGTGTTCATCTAGCCATCCAAGAAAACAGCTTTAACTTTTAGGAGAACAGAGGAAATTCTTGGTAGTTTTTATTGTGTTACTGTTAGCTTGTGTATGTTTAAAATGTTACCTTGTTTTCTTCTTAAAATATACACCGAGTACCCAGAGAAACCATTTTCTTTGCCTAAGACTTTTGCGCAGTACTTTATGATGACATCCAGCTGTTTGTCCCTTAGGAATAATACCAAGGTAAAGGATGTGAGACCCGAACTTGCGCTCACCAGCTGCATCAGGCTCTTGCCACCCTGAGAGGTGATGACCCGGAGGTCCGGCTTGCGGCTGTTCACCATCTGAGGGCTGGGCGGAGGAGGAGACTTTGCCGGAACTACTTTCACCAGGCTGTTGCCGTTGGAGACAGAAAGGAGGCCTGGGGAGGCCCTGGCGCTGATGTACCCGTTTGCTGTAAAGGCAGACACACAGATGACTTGCTGACATGTTTGTGAGGGAGGGAGGGAAGGAGAGAGCGGGGGGTGTTCCATTTAAATCCCCGTTCTTGGGAGGAACTCTGCACACCTTAACTAAAGCCACTAACCTTCAAGATTTATACAGTACTTCCTTTCAAAACAATAAAATATGAAGGCAGAATGCTTTAAAAGGGACTTCTGCTTTACTATTTCCCTCTTCCAGACAAATACACAGAACAGGGTCAATTCCAAGTAGACATTAAAGAGGACAATTAAAATATAATAAAAAAAAAAAAAAACTTTAGATGTTGTTAGCTAAAAGGTGGTGGACGAGAATTAGCGTAGTTGATCTTTAGAAATGGACGGTGACATCTCTGCTCTCTGGTATAAGAGATGCACAGTGGCCCCTCTCTGTAGAATAGAAACATTTAGAGCACTTTTTGAATTTATTTATGAAGGACAAGCAGAATGGGAGAATAGCCTGCAGAAAGGGCGGGGGGGGGGTTGGTACGTCTCACGCGGAATGGCACGCGGCGGCAGTAAGCACAGTAAGGGCTTACGCTGACTGACAGGCACACCTGACTGGCGTCCCAGCAAAACGCCACACAGATGGCCAGACGGGCAGACTTTGCGTTACCAGGTGACGACTGAAAAACTGCTAGCACATCCCATCAACAAAGCAACATAGAAATTGAAACATCTAAAAAAAGGCCGTGGTTTTATTCGTTCTCAGCTTCCAGACTGAAAGAGCCTGTTTTCCGGTCCCAAACACAGCCCCGTGTGTCACTGGCCAGATGCTAATCCAAGGCCGGGAAGACCATGAGTCAGGAAGGCGTAGAAGGCTGGATGCGTTTTCCTGTCCAGGAAGGTGAAACTATATCTTTTCCCTCCATCCAGCCGAGCACAAGAAAAAGAGATGGAGGGGTTCTGACTGCAAACGCCACGCCCTACCCTAACCAGCCCTTCCCCTCCACGTCCTGTCCTGAGCGGCCTGCAGCTCTGGTTACCCTGGGCTCTGCTACCGGAATGCCAGGAACGCTGGATGACGTCAATGCTGACATTCCCCCATCCCAGGCCTTCACACAACAGCTGAGAACGGGGGGGGGGGATGGATTGGAGGAGGGGGGGTTGAGTCACCCGGGCCACCTCACGCACTGGGGACCACAGATCACACGCCTCAAAAAGGATAGTTTGTGCTCCCGCTGTATTCGGGCACGGCTTTTGATGTTTCACCCGTCTTATCCAATAAGGTCGCGGCAGAAGCTTCTGAGCAGGGGGCCGAGATACCGCACAAGCACAGGCTGAGAAACGGCGGCTTATCGCAGCGATCTGCATGCGCGCGGCCGAGAAATACTGCAGACACCATAAATGTACCGTTAAACAACGGGGAAAATGGTCTCTCAATTAATTGTGTCGCGTCGAGGCTAAACACTAAAATGTGCCACACTTGCAGCTGTCAAAGGCACCTTGGGGGGGGGGTGAGAGACAGAGG
>JAODKN010000134.1:15204440-15220317 GCA_026774425.1 Petrocephalus zakoni | reverse complement strand
ACTGCGTAAATAAATATAAGAGGAGTCGCACTAGCTACACTCTTCTTTTAACTGATGATGATGATGATGATGATGATGATGATGATGATGATGACTAATTTCACTGGCCCACCTCTATATAAAAATATATAATACTCTCAAAGTCAGACAAAATATTTTGGCACGAGGGATATTTGTAACAAAAACAAAAAAGATGACAAAAAGGTGGAGATCCTGCTGCTATAATCAGCAGCTCCTGAACCCTGACAGAAAGCAGCATTATAAGGACGATGCCACATTTTTAAGCGGTTCCAGGGACTGCTTTTTGCGTTTCTGGTGCCACCTTGCAGCGGTAAAACAACTCGTGACGCAGTAAGATGCCAGCACGCAAGGATGAGAATGACTGTTTCAGAACAGCGCTGAATTATGGAGATTTGGAAAAGAGTCATAGATGCTCGAGCAGGCATTAGTGCAATTAGCAGGACTTCTTTTATGAACAGTATGCATGGTAACATTAAAGCCAAAGGAATCACAAGCCCTTTGGCCCAACATTAACAATTAGTAACCACGAGAGCTAGCTGATGAAGCGGAGTATGGGAAAGATTCCACATACCACTAGATAAACCTCTATATTCTCATTAGTTCATACATTCCAAAAAATGGTGGCAACTGAGCACCATCCACATACTTAACGCTCTTTATGCTTCAGAGACCAACATGTTTTGCCCTGTGCCTGACAACAGCCAAAGTTTAATTTCAAAAACCTGGCACTGCACTCCGCCTCCAAAATTTTGTATAATACAACTTTCATGCATATGAGCATGTCTGCACTCATAGATTTTAACTCATATTTTTACTGAGGGAGTTATGAAACCCGACAAGGATTGCATTTAAATCTAGTTCTTAGGTTTTCAAAATCTTTCCTGAATGAAATCATTTTAATATAAGCAGCAGTAAGATCTACTACTGAATGAACAGAAATCAAAAAGCAGCAAATACAATACCTGATTACAATGGAGATGACTGAAGTGCCATCAACCAACAAACCATTCAGTCTATAACACTCCAAGTTGTACCTGAACGGTTTCTGTGACTGATTAGTGTCGCTATAAGCAAGCATATGAAGTCTAGGAGAAAGCAGAGAATCAAGGTAAATCTATGTGCACCATATAGCACTAAATACACAGAGAATACAGAGCGTACAGAGAAGACAGACGGAGCAGAGAATATGCATTGTTGGCTGCTTCTTTCACTGGCAGACTGTATATTACAAAAAAAAACCCAAAAAAGGTCTGATGTCAGGCACCTGAAATGTCAGAACCAGGGTAATAATACAGAAAAACAGCAGTGTTTCCCCGAGAGAGTCTCAGAACATCTAAAATGTACTCTTCTTCATCTTGGGCCACAGATGCAAACTAAAGGTGGCATGAGGAGTGAGACGCAGCAGATCGGATGATTAGGAAAAGTTGGGAGTCTTACGGCAAAGTTCGCAGTGTGGGAAAGAGAGGAAGAGGCTGGGGAAGATGCGAAAAGAGCGTGTGAAAGCGACGGGGACAGGCTGATGGATTTCAGTCATCCATTAAAATCAGACCTATAAATGCGGAAGGAGGATGGCAAGAACTCAGAGAATATGATTTAGCGTGGAAAAAAAGTTGAATTTTTAAAAAACCACCTCTTTGGGCTGCTGTGAATCTGACATCATTTGCATACCATCGTCCGTTATGTCAACATCTGGGCCATATTTAAATCAGACTATCAATCCCAGCCCAGCCATCTTTCCTGCTGGCAACATTAATGCTGACAGAGCCGGCTACTCCCTGACCGAAATTCATACATAAACATACAGAGAAAGGCAGACAGAGTTATGAGTTGAGAACAGAGGAGTATGTCAAGAACACACTGGCAATTCCAACCCTACTCTTATGTTATTGTTGCTGTTTCCCACTCCCCCCACCTCCACCCCAATAGCAGCTATGCTCAGAAAAGGCTCATTCTTACATGGACAGGAATATATAAAAACAGACACCCAAAGAAAGGCAATACTGTGATGACTGCCGAATATAGCAGACAAAATGACTGACAGTAACACTGCAAACAGCCACAAGCTGCAGAAAGACTCAAGGTGGCATCCTACGGTTGGGAAATGACAACAGGACGCACGTGACGGACAGAAAGGAAGCATAACACCAAGAGATGGTGAGAAGAAGCAAGCCATTAGATGAAAAGCAGGGGGGGGGGGGCACTGTGAGTGAGGGGGAGCCGTGGCAGGGTACGGTTTCAGCCCGCGGCCTTGGCGTTTGCTGTTTCAGCTGTGCTGGCCTAATGGCCACCCTGTTCTCACGCCACTGCTGACTTCTCTCTGTGGCAAAGGCAGGCCCAACGTGCTAAGACCTCACCAGGCACCAGCCCTTAGCACCTACAGCCTCTTCGTGACGACCCCCCCCTTTTTTGTCAAACACCTTCCAGCACCACCACAGGCTATGTGCATGTGTCGCAGAGCCTGAGAATTCTCATGTTTCCCTGAAGGCCATTGAGAATGCTTCAGCTCATTAAGGCATTCAAAGGCCTGACACTGTTGTTTTCAAAAACTAATAAGATCATGATTAACCTACTATTGAAAGTTTCACTACTAAAGAACTGCCATTGACTGCAGATGGGTGGAAAAAGGCCACTTCTTCCTTTTGTAAATACTTCATGAGTGAGTGATCTGCATATCGCCATAATTCTGCATACAGATAAATGCCCTGTATCGAATGTACCAGTAATAATCGATGCATGTTCATAAACTCCATAACACATGGACTAGAAGCCTTCCCAACGACCCAGAAATGCTGTAATCCAGGTAATATTTTACCGCATTCACAAGACACTCACAGCAGACACGTGATTTATACAATACTCAGTATTGTAGTATTCTAGCGATTGCTGGCAACAGTCTGGACGTGGGGGGTACAGTTTACTCTGCTGTGATCCAGTCATCACGGTTTCGAGGCACTCACTGAAGCCCGCAGCTGACCGCTGGCATCTGCTGAAGCTAAGCTCGGATATAAGCATGCCTGATATGTTTTTAGCCAACACATGCTGCAGCCGTGCACATCCATTTACCCCCCGGGTGAAGCGATAAGCAGCATCAATGAGCCACTGGTGGCTAAACGAAGATCTTTCTTAATGTAAACAACTATTAGGAGAGCAAAAAAAATTAAAGTCATGAAAATTACTGCAAAGCAGACATTCATGATATATATATTGGTAAACAGTGATGTCCCAAGCTGAAAAAAGAAAAATCAGAATCAGGGTTTTTACCGTATCAGTATTGGCTACCACAGTCCTATCCAAAGACTGATCTACTTAAATTTTCTGTGTTCGCCCAATTTACATCCGTTGCGCAGATTGTTCAGTTCCATCACACACTGCAGTAAGCCTGAGGCACATGGATTGAAACTATGAACTGGCGAGTCAAAGTAGCCCTACATCTACTTGCAATGTTTGCAAGGCCAGCCATTCGAGAGAAGGAAGCAACAGAGCGTCGTTTAATACAACTAATCTAATTAGGCACTTGCAGAAACATCATACGGAAAAATACTGTGAAATCATGAGGCTTATTCTGAAGAAGAATGCACCAATGCACGCTGTATGTGTATGAATTTCATAATTTATGAAATCATCAGATCAGGACTTAAAAATTGGCAGATATAAATAATGAATGTATCGGATCAGGGTACCAAAAAAGCATAACTGGGACATCCCTATTGGTTAACATATCAGCTGATATTTCTTAAAAACCAAGATAGTCTGATGTGCCAATCTGGGCCGATGTTTCTGGGCAATATTTAAACTTCAATAATAAAAGTAACAGAGAAATGCGTAAGTACGAAAATAATGGGGAAGATTGCACTGGATGATCAGCCATTTTCTGTAATGGAGGACAAGGGATTTCATCAGTTCTACTTAAGAGGGGTTTCAAAATACCAGCCCACAAGACAATTTTATATGGCAGGCAACATATTTTTAATTTGTTATTAAATCTGGCCCACAGTTTGATCTTTCGGTTTACACAGGAAAAAAAAAAGCACATTTGTGTCATTCCACTACCAGTATCAGCGATATTGCACAAAAATATATCAGTATCGGTCAACATTTCCATGTTTGAGCACAGTACTGCATAGATTAATACTTGATCAAGAGAATCCAACATTTTAAAATGAAATAATACTATATATTCAAGACATTCTTAAAAAAACACAAAAATGTGTAATATTCCCCAATACAGCTCACGATATTGGCACAGTTCAGGACTTCATTGCTTTCCATCTACATCCCCCTACATATATACAATTAACTATCCATTACTAGTCTTACATTTAGTATTTTAAGCCAACTTTCAGAAGCAGGTGAGGTAACAGCAGAGTGCCAATTTACACACGTACTTTCACAGAAACACAGTAATGGCAGGATTAATAGAGTAAGGCTTCATAATTCAAATAAGTCCTATTGCATTGAATGCAGCAAGGGCTGGTCATATACTTGACGTTTCTGATCACAAGCACATGAGCAGACATCATATACTTGTGAATCGCCAAACTGCAAACAATTTCTGCAACTTTGCCGAGGTTTGGCAGCATGTTAATATGTTACACGCATAAATAAAATGGCCGACTTCAACAAACTCAGCCAGACATAAAACCCCAGCAGTGTCTCTTTGTGTCTCTAAGCAGGCATCAGCAATACCGCAGTAAATTCAAAAATCAAATTATGGGCCCGCACTTCCCCTTTAAGGGCCGAACAGCTGCCACCACTTCAGTAAGCCGACACCAGAAGCGACATGCCTGACGCTGGCCCAATTCGGAGTTCCAAGCACTACCAGTTCATTTCAAAACAGCTACTCTTCAAATATAAAATACACCCACAGGCAATTAAATAAAAGGGACTGATGAGAAGAAGTGATTACCCTTAACTCCGTAGCAGCCCCACAACAGTTTCACTATCCAATACTTTGGTCTGCTTCAGGAAAACAATATAGGTTTATTGTATCCAATTAAACAATTACACATGAAAGAAAGCCATCTTTAATACAGAATAGCACTTCATTGATTTGACTGCAATCTGCAGGGGGGAAGTATGCTACAGAACATTCCTATCTCACAAATTGTTCTTGACTGAACCCCACCCTCCACTATGGAGAGCTGACCTCGGTCTAGTTTCTTCAGCACCAAAGGCATTAAAAAAACAAAAAAAACAAACAGATACACAGATATATAATAAATAGATACTGGAATATTTGAGGACTATTAAATGGCATTTTTGGTGCCTCAGTCCAGTTAGCAAAAGAAAAAAATACATAAATACATAACTGGACAATGTACTTGTATACTGAACATAATCATTACAGTGAGGTAGCTAGCAAAAATACACAGAAAAAGTCAAACAAACCAATTCCTCCGAAAGATGTACTTCAAACAGATTTGCATATGCACAAATCTTCAGATAGCTGTGCCACTTCCTCTGGAGATTCCATAACAAAAACATTCCCTTCCACAGCAAACAGTTCAGCTGGGACATAAACCTGCTATACGTTCCCTGAGGTTAGTCTACAAAAATTCAGACTGCTATTCTTCTGTAGCATGATGCCTTATGTCATCTCTTATTTCACTTATCTACCTAACTAACTACAGCTTTTTGAGATGGGCATATATCTAGGAGCTGTCATTTTATCCTAAGTACAGCTAGAAAAAGCAAGAGCTGGCCACACGGCCGTGAGTCTTGTTTACCACATAACTGAGCAGTCCAGTGCCTGGCTCCCCTCTTTGATCACACGCCCTTTTTGTCACGACAGGGGCACTGATATCCATAACCAATCACTTAATGAATGCTTACAGTAAGTGTGGTCTCAGCCAAAGGCAACAGAAGCCATGCCAACTCTCTTTGACGTTGGGCATCAGCTGCTAACAGAACATCACGCTGTCCATCAGCACCTTCCAGTGATTTTCAGTAGGCAGTAAATAGGTCTACAAGAGCGTAGATTTTTTGACAACTAAATACAAACTAAATTACATGAATAGTTCTCCCAAAGTACCTGGGGTCTAAGCTTCTGCAACCAATTTCACCTAGCACCAAGCACTGCTACAAGATTTTCAAAACACCCACCATAGTGTCCTTCCATACAACTTGAAATCTGAGGTATGTAAATTACACCAATATCTCAAAATATTTTATCTCTAATACACAATTCTTACTGAAAGCACTGTCTGGCAAAAGACTTCCCCTTTCACCTCCTACATAAATACATAACTCTCAATAAATGTTTTAATACAGTCGCAGAGTTTACCATCATTCCTATTTTACTATTATTTTCATAGCTTAACACCAAATAAAACCACATCCACAGAGGCACAGTTTGCTTAATCATTGTCATCCCTAAAAACAAACAAACCAGAATGCAGCACACACTTCCCAAATTCCCCTGCAACATTTAATGCCAAGCAAGCACTTATCAGTTTTCAAACGAACCACGCAAAAATTCGGAGCCGTTAAAAGAACACACCAGTTTATATAATCACAGAGGAATACTGGCCATCTTTTTACTGGTCTCCACAGAGCACGTCCAGTCCCATCCCCCATTCTGCCGCTTTGTATATGCTCCATGCCAGGGCTTGGGTCACACTGTGTGTGGTGCCAGCTCAGAGAGTCAGTCCTCACCACATACACGCCAACTCCCAAATCTCGGGTTCCACAACAAAAAATTATCGTAATGAAATAACAATAAAAACAAAAACCTAACCAAAATGAGCTGACACACATAATCTGGATGAACTGAGTCACAGGAAAGGGCCGCAGACAGACCTACACATATACACAGACACATGCCTCGGGCTTGCAGATACAAATGTCCTGCAAGAAGACGTCTGCTGGGGGAGAACCACACTCACAAACAAACCAGGAAATTCTAAAGCCAGACAATACATTGACAGAAGTTAGTCATCTGCCACTGTATATTTTATACATTTTATTAAGCACTGCTAACATGACAACACTAACAACAAATCTGCTTTGCGCCAAAATGGAACAAATATCAAAAACCATCTTAACATGAAAACAGATCCCCCATCGATTACATGTATTCCGAGTACAGTATACCAATTACTCAAGAGTTTTTTTTTTTTTTTAATCTGAGAAGTTAATCTTGGTCATTTCATTTAATTATTAACCACATTTTTTGTTCCTTTAGGAAAATATGCATTTTTGTCATGCTTCAATATTGAGGGGAATTACATGCAGCTAAGGTACAAAACGTTTTTTTAACTGGTAGAATTTAATATAATAGCTGGCTAGGAATGTCCCCACGGTAACCGAATATGTATTTGACACAGCACAGAGTAAGATATTCAGTCTTATTCAATCGCTGGCTGAATATGAAGCCTGGGAAGAAAAAAAAAAAAACATTGATGAAAACAGATGAAAAATAGATTGTACTGAGCTTGATCTGGCACGCCAGTTTGGTAAACACAAAGTTGCATACCAGATCCAAATATTACTGACATATTTGACTTTACTGTACTGTTCATACTGAAGATAAGGCTCTTCAGCAGAAATTCAGCTAATATGAATTCCAGATGTTACCAAATAGTATTCATGGCGAGTCAACTGATGGAATCTACAAGTCGCTATTAAAGACACCTCCACAGACAACCTAATGTTTAATCTTGCAATTGGAAATCATTTTATTCAGACTACAGGAGCAATAAAAAGTCAGCGAAAGGCACCAACGACACTGGCGGCTTGACACCTTTATCGCAGTAATATAACAATCCATTTTAATTTTCCTTCGTCAGAAAGAAGGCCATTATGCTGGATCCAATAGACTATACTGCACAGCATATCACCAGGGGCTTTGACAAGTCTGTACTCCACCCCAGACTACAAGGATTGTTCACAAAGATAAGTTGCGACTAAGAGATCCTTCAGGAGCAACAAGTTGCGTGGTAAGGAAGATCTTGTTGAAGGCTGAAGCAGAAGCTGAAGCATTCCCAGAACAACAGCCTCACGCCCTTTTCATCTCTACATATAAGGATCTCTGTTTTATTTACCTTTTTTAGGTAAACATAAGGCAGTGTTGCTTAGAGAATATTTTAAATAAATAAATAAAAACAAATCAATTTGTTCGATATATCAGTCTTAATGTTGACCCTGACCCACACAAACTTTTCATAGAATCTTAGGGAGGAATTAATTCCAGGGTCATTAAAGGTTGTTTCCTTTATTTTGGAATGAACACAGTGCCCTGTGAATTGGGGAACCCAGCATAGACATCTTCTACACAGCACTGCCACTCAAAATCAGCCACTTTCAAGAACACTTTTGACAATTAGCTAATAAGACAAGGACATGTTGCCTGAAATTTTCTAATATCCACTCATACTGAACTTGGAAATGTTGCTAAGTAACAAACTACATGCAAGCAAAGAACATGCGTCAAGCATCAGCCTCCTAAAACTGGACTGTAGAGATTCCTGAAGATGTTTACGAAACTACGGCGTTTAACATGCAGGGGCACTGTAGCTGAAATAGACATTGTGGTATCAACTACCTACTTGATGGAGGGGGGAATGTTATCTAAGCTTACTGAACATAAATATAATGTTTCTGTCTGTCTGATACTGTTGAACTAGTAACCATCATCACGGCTGCAATTTAAACAAAAGAGTTTACAGGAATTTAAAGTCAACTGAACTGTAAAATGCACCTATTGATTACTAAAACAACATATGAACAAAATGCCATCATGTTTGTCACCAGGTTAATATGATATTTAGGCTGTTATGCATCTCATCTTTATTCTGGAAATTCATACCATACTTTCAGAAAGCAAACAATAAGGAGTGCATACCATGTGTCAATTACAATTAAGCCAAACTGTTTTAGTGATCTTCTAGCCAAACCATTATTTGTAAAATAAACTTTACTTCTTGGTTAGATTACTTCTCTATTATTTCAAGACCTAATCACAATATCTCATTCAGCTTTAGATATTAAGATCATCAAAAGACTAAAACTATAAACATCTAGACACTTTGGTTTTAATGTGGGTGGATTAGGTACCACACTTATAAAGCACACAACAGAGTTCATTCCTATTAATCAGTTGTAAGTCTAAACACCACCTTAACTGGGACCGTCGGGAATAAAAGAGTGGTCAATGTATTGAACTGCGCTAACAGTCCCTGCTTAAAAAGAAAGTGCTTAAAAAAAATCTGTAAGGCATGTCATTTTGACTGATAATAATCAAACTGCTTCCCCTTAGACAAAATCCCATAAGAGCCCAAAGTCACAACAAAATTTCTTCCCAGCCCATTACAGAGTACAGTTTTCATTTTCATTTAATGTCACCTTAACACAAAATACATGGACTCACAAAATAAATGCACAATATGCTTTTTTTGTTCTTCTTTGACAATTTTTTCACATTAACAGTCATCAAAAGCATAATTTTGGGTTGAGATCTCCTCCCATTTAAGGTGGTCTAGGGCGTTGTATTGGTTGGTTTTGATTATTGGGAGGGTTACAACCCTCCATCTCCCCCCACATTACACTCATGATGGGCATGCAACACTGTTATTAGCCTCATAAAGAACATTGGCAGCAATGCAGCCTGTGGCTCAATATTAGGCTAAACTTTCTACGCCAAACTGTATATTTGCATGCATGACTCACCTTACTCTAATTTACAAGGCCAGGGGCACACTTCAGAGCAAATCCAGGACAGGAAATTAATATGTAATTAACAAATCAGACATTCATCACTCATTCATTCATTGAACCATTCGGTCCTTAATTACTACTGCTGTATCACTGCCAAAATATAATGGTGAACAAAAAAAAATCCATCAAAAAAACATGCCAAACTGTAACACAAAAATAGATGTTTAAAAAAAAAAAAAAAAAAAAAAAAAAAACTCTTCAATGATGAAGTCAGGTACATTTAAGGACTAAACAATAACCCAAACAGCTCATGACTGCAGAATCATTGTTGACCATTCCATAGTTTTTCAAACAGGTATCTATTATATAGATTTCATTTGAAGGGATCCAGGCACTGCTAGAGAAAACCCCCGAGATGCACAAGTCCTTCCACCTGACGCCACAACACTCTCCCACTAATGAGCTCGGCCACCAAAAGGCCAAGACGCATTCCCTCACTCAGTCCTTTAATTTCAAATGCCACTTCAACTACATCAAGCTTTTCAATAACCTATAATAAGCCTAGTGTTAAAAATGAGCTGGAGAACACTGCTTGGAAATTCACAGGCCTCCACACTTCAGATTAATAGCCAGAGGACAGTATACCACTGAAGATAATGCCCTCAAGGACAAATTCTGGTTATTTCATTGCAATCTAAGGATCCCACAGTCAATCATTAAACTGTTTATTCAAAATAATGCTTTAATAAAAGCACACGACACAGCGCTTAATAATTAACCGTCTCAGGGAATTAAAAACATTATTTCGAGACTTTCTCTGCTCGTAACTGCCATCACACGGTGGAAAAGGAATTAAAATCTTTACTGCTGGGAGGACAGCAACAGACGAAATTCAAGATCCGGAGACCGCGCTCGCTAGTTTAATCCCAGAAAATGGTGACCCTGGTGACATCTGGTCCGAGCAGCATTCGCCGTGCTACAACTTCTGCGGAGCATCTGGCTCCTACCTGCGCAAAGTGCAGCCTCAGAACTGCGTGCCTTAATGCCGAAAAGTGTGCTAGCGTTTCAGTCAAGCGGCACGAAACGTCAGCGGCTGTTGCTGCCTAAGGATGCCTTCCATGCATCATGCGAACCCCTCACATAGTGTAGCTACCTTTCGCGGCTGCGGATGATTTAATGACGCCTGCCATTAAGAAACGCCGTCCTTGTCACTAATCACTTACTGACTAAGAGCAATTGTATCTAATGAATCTCTAATTTCTCACTGTTTCCCTGAGGCGCGCCAGGTACCCGGCGCCTCGCCGACACTCCGACTGACGGATAAAAACGACGGAAAGTTACGCGCTTCGGAAAACGTCCCGAAAACGTCCCAAAAACGTCCCGAAAGCGCCGCGGAAAGCCCTCGGGTGAGAGAGGCGTGCAGAAAGGCTGGGGAGGTAAATGATACGGATAGTTACATAAATCATAAGCGCGACACAGATAAAGCAGCCTCGCGTTGGGGGGGTACGACTGAAGCGGTTTATGGAGGTGCATTAATTGTTTAATGTTATGTAGCTGGGGAGCAGGCTGCGTGTTGCGGGGGGTGAGCGGCCGGGCGCCTCCGCGGTGACAGCCGGACTGCCGCCCAGACGCTGTCACGGCCGCCGCACAGGGGCTCCCGCAGCCAGCCGACTTCCCCCGGCCCTTTGACACCGCGCCGCAGCTGGCCGGGCCGGGTGGCCGCAGCGTCCGGGGAAGGAGACCCGCGGCGCGGACACGGATCAGCGCACGCTCGCACGCAGCTCGGCCGTCGTCTCCCCAAATCACGACCGGGCTGAGGACCCGGGCTGCGTCCCACCAGAGCCCGCGGCACGGCACGGCAGCGGCCAGCGGCCGAGCAGCGAGCCCGGGAATCCGGGTTGCCGCGTAACTACAACCCAGCACCGGTTACCGGGCTCTCTCTCCGGCTAACTAGCCGACACTCCACTTTCGGCTGTCACTCACTTACCAGTCGCTACTAAATCCACATCCGTGACTTCAACAGTAGAATCTTGATATTTAATAACGAAAATAACTAATGTTACGACATTAATATCAGACAAGTTATCGACGTCGACATCAACTAAAATAGCCTTCTTGCTATAAGATAGCTAGCGAATAGCTAGCTAACTATTTAGTTCAGTCAAATGATACAATGTAGAAGTGGTGCTCACTACCCTGCTTAGAACGACCAGTAACTGACATTTTAACTAACCAATAGCAAACAAGGTATCTAGGAATCTGGGCCAATCAAAAGGCAGAGGTTTGTTGACATGCTGTAAAAAGCAGGAGTGGGTGGAACCAAGGGGGATCATGTTTGGATGGAGTGTACGTATCCCTCCGCCTTGTCAATTACGTTTTGAAAGGTTTCAATTAAAGGTATACAGTTTTGTTACCGTCGGTGTCTTCATCATTTCCATTTAATATCCGTTTCACATGGGGAAAACAATTTGTTTACCGTTCAGGCACGTGGTTGTGACATAGAATCACGAGTAAGTAGCATGTAAACGTTGTACGTCAGATGACCTGCTAAATATGCCACCTTGTGATTTATCCCTTGTCTTTAAAATCTGCACTGAGATCTTGGGTGGTTTGTCATCTGAAACTTCATTCCGACGACAGGTGCAGTTTTTTTTTAGCTATAAGGGAGGATTAAATGGATATTTTTGTATTAAAATGTTAATATTAATTTTGATGTTTAACTACAAACATGACCGTGAGATGTAACAGTCCTCACTTCATTAGGCAGAACTTTGTAGTGTTAAGTGGTGAATTAATAGATAAATTATCGCACTTTAGTATATTTAATGTACGAGTAAAAAGCTCTTTAGTTTACATAATGCTTTCATAACACTAACAGACGAACTAGGGTTATAGACTTTTAAGTAACATCATCATAACAGCATCAACTAATTAAAAAATAAAACCATGTTCATAAGACATAATTTTATTCATTTGTTATTTTTTGCATACACCTCTAATGAAATAATGGTTTTGTTAGTTTGTCAATGCAGAGGATCGTTCTGCAGATAATATATTTATGCATTCCCATTTTATTCTTCGGCAGTAATTTTATGGCATTGTTTGGGCAAATAATTATCGTTACTGTATTTTAAACAATGTAATCACTCGTTAAATCTTAACGAGTGTGAAATAAAGATATTTAATATACATTTTGCAGAATAGTAATAACAAGCAATATTACAAAGGAACACGGCGACCATACTACCATTTTCTTAAGCCTTGTTGGCATTTCTTCAGTATAAACATTGGGAATGCCAAAGTGTGCAATCCCGTAGAGTGCTGTCAAAAATATCAATGTTGACAGTACTGCATACAATTTTAGTTTTACGCCCACATAAAATAAACATTGAACTGTTTGCAAACAACGTTTCATCAAATTGAATATTCAGCTCACTGCCCAAAAACAAATGAATCAATGGGTACTACTTTGTAATCTGGCCGCGGAGGGACATATGTTTACCATGAGAAAGGAAGTAAAGGTGCAGCGAGTACAGTAAAAATCAATCAAGATAAAGACGTCTACGTTTCCCTGTTATTATTACGCGGAGTCTATTTACAAAGAATGTAAATAGCATATTTGTGATTAAATATATTTTATACACTTATTTCGCTCCGAATTCCCTGTACTGCAGCATGTACGTCACAACTGCGTCAGAGTGTTTGGAACTATCGGTCAACGTGGGTACTTTAAAGTGGCAGAAGGGTAAACGTAAACTAATGCTCACGCTGCACGTGTTACACAGAACGATTAACGTATGTTGTATAGCAATTAAAAAACGTTTATTACGCGAAACTGTTTTGAAGCGTTTATGTATTTATATTCTGGTTTTTGTTAACGATAAGAATTAGTACATTACGTAAGAACAAATTGGCTACATAACGTATGAAACTATTACACCCGAAGCCTTTCTTTGAAATATATGTTTTTTAAAAATGACCCCGTTCTGTGAAGGTCCAAATCCGTCTCCAAGAGGAGATCATATACGTCACTTAAAATGTCGCTACAAGGCCTTTTTTTTATTAGCGTTTTTTTACAGATAAACCAGAAACATATAATGATCAAATTACACCAGTTGGTCGGTATAGATAAAATATTTATATGAGTGTTTTGATAGTTAGCGCAACTGTATTTTTCCTGTATTGCACTTTGCTTTGTCTTCTATTGTTGTGTAGAAAACTGAAAAATATAGGCTTATGTTATTTGTTTATTTCAGTCTGCTAGCACCATGTTCAAAGTGGGTACTGCATTTCTAATTATTTGAAAGAGTACATGCCAAAGACCGATACAAATCTATGTTGTGTCTTCAGAGGGCGGCTGTAATAGTGAAAAAGGAATTACATCATCACCTCGTTTACAGGATTTTCTGCATAGCATTTCTTCAAAGCTGAGTGCATTTCCAGGGTGTCTGGAAGTCACCCCGTTTTGTTTACAGTACTTCCTGGTTGTTTGCTCTGAATATAGTTTACTCAGTGGCGTTTTTGGGACAGCTAAAAACCAGACAAACTAAACAAAATATCCTTTTTACTAAATGAAACCAAAATATAAATAAATATATGTATGTTTTTATTCAGTGTGTAATGACTACCACATGTGCAAACTAAAGGAACATGAAATATAAAAATACATTGATTAAACATATAAAATGTAAAAAATATAAAAAATGTACAAAAAACAAATCTCAAATGTGTATTTCACCCATCTACGATCTACGAAGGCTTGTCTAATATTTTAGTTTTATGTGATTTTTCAGTGGTTATATGTTTCAAATTCCCATAGCATCTATTGATAAATGTGGTGTATGAAAATTAAAATGACAAAAAAGGACGAAAGTCCTGTATTAATCTTATGCTCATGATCTTTATAAACATGTTTACTATAGCAACCATTAAATGTGGCTTATAACAAGTGCAACAACAGCTGCAATATAAATATAGTGTATATACAAACATGCAAGTCATATAATGTGTTTCTGAGTAAGCCTAAGGAAGCCGGGATCCCTGGAAACGTGGGTAATGTAGCCTGGGACAGTCTCGATAGGGTTGCCAATCCATCGCAGGGCACACATTCAAGCACATTTTAGGCAACTGTAGGACATCAAGCAATTCGGCTACATGTGTTCGGAATGTAAAAGCAAACATGAGTATGCAGAAAAACCAAGTACATGCGCAGTGAGATGATTCATGGTCGAGCTCGGAATTGAATTGAATACCTTACTGTTTCACTATGCTGACACAGTAAACTTACAGGCATGGGTATGGCCCGGTCTGAACAGCAGTCCGATGGCTCCAGCCTCCTCAGCAAAGTCTTTTTGGTGTCCCTGTTATTCAGCCAGCTTGCTGATCCTCATACTGACAGATGATAGCCTTTGATAGTAATATATCGAGATAAATGTGATGGATAAAATGTAATAACGGGAGGCTGATGTACAGAGTTTATGCCCTGAGGGTTTCCACTGGAAAATTACAGAAAACAAAAGGGCAGCCTGTCAACCGCTCAGTGCCAGAGCGATGTTTTATTCATTAATAGAAAATAAAAAAAGTCCAAAAAAAGTTTTTTTAAAGGGATTATTCTTTTAGACTTTGTCTTTTCAAATCCAGCGAGAGATTGTAAGTGCAGCTAGTGACAGTAACAAATGCTTGGCCAGCCTTAATTCTTAGATCAACTCCAATGCACAAATAATCTAATATCATCCGAATCATTCACTGTAAGATTTATTGGAAACATTTATGAATGTTACTTTGAATGCCACATGTGCCATGTCCATAGCTTTGTAGTAGAGCATCAAAGAAGTGAATAAAATATAGAGTGTGATCCAAAAATTATTTATAGCATGACTGCCATTCAGTTTTAACTTCAATGTTCAGTATTCAGCTTTGAATACATTTGAATAATTTTGAGATCTTCAACAAATATGATAAGCTATTTTATTCTGATTTTAGGTTGCCTTAAGAACTTTCCAGGAACAACAGACGAAAATTAGCCCATATAGGCTCATTCACAGACACTTTTATATTGATCAATGTTAAACAAACAAACAAATAAATCAACCCGTATTCATTAAGGCAGCATAGTAGTTAAGAGGATATCACTGTCACCTTAAAGGGCTGGGGGTTGGAAACCTACTATGTGTGTGGAGTTTGCCTGTTCTCCCCATATCAC
>JAODKN010000134.1:15177485-15198846 GCA_026774425.1 Petrocephalus zakoni | reverse complement strand
TCACCTTTCCCGCTGCTAGCTTAATAAAACCCCGGCTATTAATACCAACGGTCTAATACCCAGTTCGGAAAGGGTTTTTTTTTTTTTTGGGGGGGGGGAAAGAGAGAGACACACACACATGTTTATATTCATACCCCTGATATCCTTGTGGGGGCCGTCCATTCGCTTCTATGGGAAGATCCCTTATCACATCGATGACACCCTTAATCATAAGTAACCAGACAAAATACAAGCATTCACTGCTTTTTATGAAATGATGTCTGAAGTAGTGAGGGCTGAAAAATTACCTCACTAGTCACATTTTTGAGGATTTGTTATAATTGTGAGGTCCTTTGGTCCTCACAAGCATAGCAAAACCTACACACACACACACATACACACACACACAAACATGCACTTAAGCAAATTGATATCTCTAAATTACCCATCGTGTGCATTGTAATAGAGTAAACGAATTACTTTTCTGAAAATGTGCTAACATTAGGTATCAATAATTAATAAAAATAAAAAATTGAAAACCTTTTTATTAGTTTATTAGTTTCTATTAGGTACATTAGTATAAGGAATAAATTGTTGTTTTAACAAGTAATATAACACATAATCGTCCTGGACCCCAATTAAAATTGTCGGTATTCTTTAATTGCGAGGTCACTTCACATGAGAAAGTATTTCAACGTTATAACATATAATAAGAATAACCACACGATGGTGGTATAACATTAAAAAATGGCATTAATTTTTTTTCTTTTTTGGCGCGGGGAATGGTGCTGACCGTCCCTAAAACAGGGATTTCCGGGGTAATTTTAGTATAGATTTGTGCGCGAGATCTGTCAAAACATAAATTAGTTTTAACTAACAATTTAAAAGCAGTATTCAATTAGGCTAATTCCCCGCGCCATATTTCAATGAGCAGCTTAAACATAAGCCTAATTATCTGAACACATTTGCAATAATAAAACGACGACATTCAGAACGATACCAGAATTTTGTCTTATTTGTCTCTAGAGTTTAGCTGAAGGTCGAATAAAATGTGTATTGTCTATAAATTGTACGTATATTTACTTTTGATTTGTGCTAGAACAGTGTAGTTCTATAGAACGTAATCATACTAAGCAGCATAACATCAACAGTGCAATTATGACTTTCATTAATATGCAAAAAAAAAACGTATTTTAGATACACCTAAAATTGATTCGCTACACAGCGAGCGAGCACAAGTTGCTATACAACGGATACGCCTACTGCATAGGAATAACTATGATGAATAAATTTTATTTAACGCGACAAGCTCACGAATAAAGTTGTAGGTTAATGTGAGAGCTGATTTGTGTATGTGAGGGCCTACTTGCTAAAGTTGTTTCAAATACATTTTACTAATCATGCAATCATGCTGTTTCTTGTTGGAAGTGCAACAATTATTTAAGAAACCTAGAAAATGGGTTCACTGTTGTCAGTGGTTAACCGGACACGAGCTTGTTTGTGCCTAGCTTAATTCCAGGCTTGCATCTCCTTTGCGATTTCACGTCAACACTTCTTAGTGCCTTTTCTTAATTCTCCTTGAAGTTCAGCATGAGAACGGGCTTCTTATTACCCGTTGGCTGAAGCCCTTTTTCTGCTTTATGGAAGTCTGCATGTGTTCGGTATTTAGAGTCCCCTTGGTTTTTAATTTATGTGCATATTAAGTTGGCGCCATTGTAAGTGCAACTGTTGGATACAACATGCAAATGAACAGTGTATTTGTGTATGACTTCGCCCATTTAATCCACAATTTTAAACGGCTAAATAGTGCAAAAACTGAACGCGCCGTATCTTAAAAATATTTCAAACTTTCACTTCAAAATATGAGTGTCCTTCTTCAAGAAGGGTTTCTTGGACCTCATTTTACCACAAATATAATACTGATTTTTCGTGACATTTGCTGAAATTGGAAACGTTCAAATAAATATGATTTTTTTGTGGAAAAAAATGCTTTAAAGGACACCTTTAATACACCCATCCATCTTAAAAATTACGTGGACAGATTAGGTTGTGGACTGTTAAAAATTCTACTAACTAATTCTAATAACCAGCAGTAAGAAACAATCAAACAACATAACAATGATATTATTTGATCTAACAAAGATAATAGTTATCACCCATCACTCGGTCTACTCATTAATAAAATAAAACAATAAAAACATGTTGTGAGACTGTGTAATTTGTAAATAAAAACAGAATGCAATGATTTTGCAAATCGCACATCAAAAATAGAACAAATACAACACATCGAATGCTGAATCTGATTTTTTTTAATGTTTTATGACAAGTATATGCTTAATTTGAATCTGATGCCAGTAGCACATTTCAAAACAATTGGAACAAAACAAGAAATGACTTGGGAAATAGTGTAATTCTAAAACAAAACACCAGGTTTACAATTTACAATTTGGTTTACAGGTCAGTTAGATTATTTGGTATAAAATGAGCCTCCCGGAGAAGCAGTCTCTGTGCAGTGAGGATGGGGAGAGGGTCCCCACTCTGTGCAGTGAGGATGGGGAGAGGTTCCCCACTCTGTGCAGTGAGGATGGGGAGAGGGTCCCCACTCTGTGCAGTGAGGATGGGGAGAGGGTCCCCACTCTGGGAGAGACTGCATGAGCAAATAGTGCCTTAGTTTAAGAATAATTCTTCAACATAATATTGCAAATTCTATTGTCTATGGCAGGGGTCTCCAACTCCGGTCCTGGAGAGCTGCTGTCCAGTAGGTTTTCTATCCCGCCTGGCTTCTGATGACCCTCACCTGTTCCTGGGATTTACCTGAGACCAGCTGTGGCTCATCAGAAGGCAGGTAAGAGAGAAAACTGGACAGTAGCTCTCCAGGACCGGAGTTGAAGACCCCTGATCTACGGTATATAATATCATTAAAGGATTCAGAAAATCCAGAGAAATCTCTGTGTGCAGGCAACAAGGTCAAAAACCAGTATTGGATAGCTGTGATCTGTAGGCAGCACTGTATTAAAAACAGTGGAAATCACTGCATGGACTCAGGAACACTTCCAGAAATGCAGGATGAAACTCTACCATGCAAAGAAGAAACCATATTTCATATTTCATAATTAACATATGCAACATGATTCAGAAATCCTGTTGACTTCTCTGAGCCCAAGCTCATTTAAGATTGATTGAGGCAAAATGGAACTGTCCTGGAACTGGAACTGGAATGAACTGTCCTGTGGTCTGACAAATCAAAATTTCATATTCTTTTTGGGAATCATGGACACCGCATCCTCAGGGCTAAAGAGGAGAAGCATGTTCTCTAGCATGTTATCAGCAAATTGTTGAAAAGCCAGCATCCATGCTGGTATGGGGTGCATTTGTGTCCATGGTTTAGGTAGGAAGCCACCATTAATGCTGAACTATATATAAAGGTTTTGGAGCAACATATGCTATCATTCAGACTACATCTCTTTCTGAGAAGGCCTTATATATTTCAGCAAGACAATGCCAGACCACATCCTGGCATGGCTCTGTTTGTAGAGCAGTCCGGGCGCTAGACTGGCCTGCCTGCAGCCGAGACCTGTCACCCATTGAAAACATTTGGAGCATCATGAATACGACAGGAGACCCTGAACTGTTGAGTAGTTGTAATCCCACATCAGGCAAGAATGAGACAACATTTCACTTTCAAAACCCCAGCAACTGGTCTCCTCAGTTCCCAGACGGTTACGGAGTGTTATTAAAGGAAGAGGCGATGCAGCACAGTGGTAAACATGCCCCTGTCCAAACTTTTTGGAACTGGGTTGCTGGCATCAAATTCAAATTGAGCATATATTTATCTTAAAACAATAAAGGTTTTCAGTTTCATAATTTGATAAGTGTTTTGTTCTGTTTTCAGTTAAATAAGAGTAAATCATTGCATTCTGGTTTTATTTACATTTTACACAACATCCTAACAGGCGATGGAGTTTTAATATGATGTTAATGTGGAAGAATTATTTGGGAAAGCATTTTCTGTCCCATCAGTTTTTCTGGCTGATTATAAAAAGCTTTCATAGTTCACAATTTTAAAAAATTTCTGTGAGGTTTTAATGGGTTGGTGCCCCATCCTGGGTTATGCCCTGGCTTGTACCAGTGCTACCAGAACAGGTTCTGGACCCCACGACCCTGCTTAGGACAAATGGCTATGAAAGATGGAAGAATGGATGGATGACTGAAGGCCTGTGGACGCAAAGTTCATGGAGCAGAATCTTCAATAACATGTAAATCACACTTGAGGGCGACAGTCCTTTTTTCAGGATGGATTGTAATCTGCACAAATACCTGAATATAAACACATTTACAGCTACACTCATTGTCCTACTACTGCCCTTCTGACTTTCACTCCAGAGTCCGGTCTCTAATGGCATATGAAGGAGTGCCGTCTTACATAGCTTAGCCAGGTCAGCTAAACACATACGATGGGGTATATTTATGTAGCCAACAGTCTGACATTTAGCATAGCGAAATGTTACAAAAAACCTTCCTAGCTCCCAATAGCAACTGTAAAATTAGCAACAGACTGTTATGTCAGTTGCCATCACTTATGTGTCTGTATGAACGCAGTGTAATTATTATGGTATTACAGCACGCTGGTTTGCTTCTCAGAGATTATACACATAAGGTACAGCCACACTAGCCAAACTATGCATGCGGCAGACTGCAGACTACCCCGACTTCACATCTAACCACAGAATATAGCTAATATATCCGAATACATTAGTTGTTAATCTAACAAATACTTCAAAGGTGGGGGGTCAATAGAGCTGATTAGTTTATGATGGAGAGATATGAAAGATATTTTTTATGAAAGATGAAGATTAAAACCATCTTTATTGATCCCAGGCAGAAATCACCTGCAATGTTTGTCTCTTAGACAAAGAGAAACGTATGATTGGATGGTCATTGGATGGTCCGAATCCGGTGTCTGGTAGTGTGATGTCACTGTTGGGCCCGTGAGCAAGGCTCTTAACCCCAAATGCCCCATGGACACTGTTTGACCCTGCTCTCTATCTCTCAATTGTGTGGTATTTTGGACAGAAGCCCCTGCTAAATTAATGAATGTAAACCTTAAATACATTAAATGTTAATATTTAAAGGCGTTGTTTGACAGCCTAGCGCAAGCGTTCATTAACGAATTGTGGGACAAGGCGCCCCCTTTGTGTCGTTCAGCGCTACTGCCTCCTGTACCAAATACATAAAACCACCCGAATTCGAGGGATGAATTGCAGCAGATTTGTGCAGCAATTAGCATAAAGGTATGGAACCTGAATTTCCTGTCTCTTCTGTATACTTAACACTGTGTTCTGACACGGTTCCAAATGAAACAGCTCATATATATAGTTGATAGCCAGTGTGAATGGTTTTTAAACGCCGTTTCGGGCAGACAGCCACCATCTTCTTTTTTTTTTTTCCAAAAATGAAAAATGGTGAATTCGGCCAATATGATAAAGAGAAAGGCCAGTGATTATTATTCAATTATCTCTTAGAGCTCATATAAATTAATTTAACTAAGAGGTATACATGCCAGCCCACAATTTAGAGTGTTTAATTGGAATAAACATATTTCTCTTAACTGAAGTCTGCGTGATGCGATTGTATCTTTTTAACGATTAATTGCAATATGGCCGATGTCCGACGTTAGATGACTTTATAACACATCAGTTGATGTTGACGAATTCCTTTGATGCAATGTAAGCCATTGGTGCGCGTTCTTTTATTTAATCGGTATTAAATTTGATTTCATGGTTACAGACGAAGGCAATATGTTCGGATCCCATTACAGTATGTACAGTAGCTGATGTTTCGTAAAACGTTGCCGTTGCAGGTACAGATAAACGTGGACTCAACTGTGTTTTGAAAATTCTTAATTACCGCCACAAAATGCTTTACAAACAGGCATAGGAAATCGCATGTGTCGTTTATAGATAAACACTTCTCGGTATTTTAAAGCTATATTGCAACTACATAGGTTGAGTATTGTTAAAATTGGACACTTTCTGAAAATTTGCTTTCTGGAAAAATGTACAGAATCATCTCACTGTCTTGAATCCCAATTTGATACCATTCTACAGTCATAGACGCCCCTTGAACACCATATACAAGAGAAAATGTCTAACTAAACACATATAATAACTGCAAAGGTTAACATTTTGCCCGGTGTCCCATTTTAACAATACTCACCCTACATTAAGAAAATCCCTTTGTTGAATTCTCAAATCAGCGTTTGCTGGTGGAATGTTTTTTCAAGAATCTTTTTTTTTCAGGGATCGAAAACTGCCCTGTTGCATTTTTATTTGATAGAGAACATTAATATACAAAAAGATCCTGGTCGTTTCAAACCACGAATGCACGCGGAAGGTAAAAGGGAAGTATGTACCATATGCCGCTTTCGTTCCTGTCCTCCCTACTCCTTACATTCTTTGAATTGGATTGAAAGAAAATATCGAAAATGTGTATTTTTGTATGTATTTTTATACACATCCATATACACTTTTACCATTCAAATGTGCATCATTTTATACATGCGTACATACACACACACACACTTAACGGAAGTGGAAAACACCACGTCTTTGACCCAAGACAACTTACTGTTGGTCTAGAAATTGATTTTTAACACAAATTGTTCTTGTTATTCTGGTGGGAACCGTAGCACACATAACACAGGTCTCAAATGTATATACATAATATATGTATAATCTTTGCACACACAACATGAAACGATTGTTTTGATGGCTCTGTATAATTCTTTGGGAAATACTTTTGGTCTTCAATATTTGATGCAATATTCACTATTACTTATTCACGTTACTTTTCACTTTTTTATTAACAATACTAGCCCATTTCTCTTATTTTAGTATGTTTCGTATTCAAAATATGTACAATTTAACTCGAGTTATTAGCAAAATCAGCTTGTTACAGTATGGGGGAAAAAAATAATCGAAACCACTGGCATTCTGTTAGACGCCGAATACGAAATTCCGATTCACTTCGTAGTTGTTTGCGAAATACTTTTGTTAATTTCCACTACCGCCGACATTACGTTGGGTTAAAATCCAATGGTCAATTTGTAGAATACGTTTAATATAACGGATAAGAGCGGCAAAAGCGGGAGGTTTCTGCAGAGCCCATCTTCAGGACCATGGAGTGGACAGCACCACCCGAAAGCTAATTGACACCCCTGTATGCACGTAAAACTAAATAGTTGATCAAAGCATTAGATGTCGTACTAAGTTTTTTATGTTTTTATTTTCTTATATCTTGTTTTATGTCATGTTCACACAAGCAGCGACTTCATACATTTAAAATAAGAATATATAAAATAAAAATGCGGTAGGGCATCCGGAGATTAGTTTTAACATGATGATATATAACTGTTTAACACTGAAACTGTTTTTTTTTCGTAATTGTATTAATACGATCGCAGGCTACATGGTAATACTAATACAGATAGTATAAACTAATAACAATAATATTAAAACATCACGCTTCCATAGTAGTTAAATGAAAACTATTTCATAGTAGTTAAATCAGGATACAAAAATACAAACCATCTTTCTTAATGCTATATCGCTAAATTTTGATACTAAGTTTCACTTTTATAAATTACAACATTTCGGTCAATATCACAAGTACAATCTTAGTTATTCATTTTCTAAAATGAATAACTTGAAATCCCATCATGGTCGTTCTTGTAATCGCCCTTAAACCCAGAATGGTTAAGATCACACGGGTTTGACACCCGCGGTTTGTGGATTAATATCATAATCCCATCAAAGACCGTCTGCTTTCATTCCGCTCGCTTACACCCATTGGTAAAATAAACAAGAACAGCATCCTACAGGCACATAAACCTTTTCAAATCTTTCTTTGTCTTGGGGAATAGGAAAGCCTTAGAAAAATCTTCCATTCTGACTGAACTCCCCCACTGAGATACGCAAGGTGAAGAAACAAACATATGAAATCCAGAGCTCATGGGAACATTATCTATGAGCCCCGCAATAGGCCTTTTGCGTAAACGAGCTTCGTTTCCCGTAGCTCGGCTCCTTTCATTAACACCAGACCTCTTGGTTTAAATACAAGGAACTCATGCTGACAACTCAATCGCCGAGGTTACCGCTCTTCAAAGGAGCGATTTTGACGACTAAAGAAGCCCTCCCTCCTTTCCGTGTAATTTCCCGTTTCTTTTGAGTTTCTCTCCTTTTTTAATCTCAGGAGAAGGGAAGGCGGGGTCATATTATAACACATCCGCTTTTCTCTGCTCATTCTTTCTCTAGCAAACAAATGGAGCCCACGGTTAGATAATTCTTCTGAACGACTGGATTCTGCCATATAGGGATCGGCTTCCAGGCCTTCTCTATGTCTCAACCCTGAGAAACACCACCGCCCCCAAATGCCAATAGACTTTTAAATGCAAACAAGTCTTACGATACTGGCAACAGATTATTAATCATAAAAACGAAGGTGAAATGTGCCAATGCTTTCCTTAATATACCGCTGCTTTTTACTCATATTCTCTTATTGTTTCCGCTTCTGATGTAATATTTACAGGTGTATTTAACAGGAGGCGATTTTTTATAAACCCGGGTTATACATTAAAAAAGCACGGGTCTTCCATGTGTCAATACTACAATGATCATCACATTTTATTAAATATGTGGTTTATTAGAACTTGAATGTAAATTGTGTCATCCAAACACGTATAATTACCGATAAAACTCTTATTTGAAGCCGACTGGATTGTTACGGCCATATATATCCGTTTGTATGGTCACCATGATATTGAGAGTAATGCCCTCAACTGAAAAAACAGGTGACAGCCGGGGCCCCTTCTGTCCCTTACCCCACATGCAGCCTTTTCCTAAATATACGGCCTCGTACGCAAATAATGTACAGCTCATTCAAAGCGAATCTCTTTGCGAAAAGAATTTTATTGCTTAATACTGGCGTCTGAAGGTCAGAACCTTTACACTGAGTTAGTGTAGTATTCTGCATTCTTTATGATGTATACCGAATTTCAGTTGAATTTGAGTTGTATAACATGTTTTTACCTATTGCTTACTTTTTGCAATATGTAAGAAAGTCTAATTAGAAGAAAGGAAAAAGGAAAAATAAAATATATATATGATAATGATGATTTTCTATATTCTTAAATAAATAACACTCAATGCCCAGTCCAATTCTATGTTGAATATGTTACTGCTTAGTAAATTTGATTGTAAAACTACGTATTTTTCTATTACACAAAAGCAGAATTTGTACTAACATTTAATAGCACCTGTGCTACCAGTGTGCAGTTACCCTATCTGAGAGAAGAGACTGGAAGGCAGATACATGGATGGATTTTTGCTAGAATACGACTTGGCTGCCTGGATAGGGTCCAGGGCTCCCATGATCCTGCAATGGCTAAGATAAATTCATTGTGTAATATGTGTGCTGCATTAGTACTTATGAATTAGTTGTCTACAGTGAAATCGATTTCATGTCTTGGTTAGTGCTTATTTTAAAAGTTACAATGTATCCTCAAACCTAAATGTTACCCCATATTGAGGTAAGCGAATGTTTGATTTCCATAAAATGTATTTTTTTTCTCAAAAACAATGAAAGTGATTGCATGACAGTTCATTTATAAACCTATGAAATATGTCAAGATGCAAGATAAGGGTAACTTTTGGCAGTTTGTGCATCATTTTCTTTTTCCATTGTTGCCACTACTACAAATGCAATTTTTATTATCCCTTCAAAACAAGACAACAAAGATTTCTTCTTCAAATATTTGGAATTCAATTAACTATATATATGTTAAAATATTTCCAGTCAGGATCACACGATCTGAATCAGTGCTGCGTTTCAGCAATGCAGTGATACATCACAGAAGGCAGTTCTCAGAAACGTTTGCGGCAAAGGAACCCAGGAAGCTCTCATGGGGGGACATTCTAGCTAATGTCATGTTTATAAGATATAAGGTATATCTGCATAGTTTCATACATACTGTACTAGCCTGTTCAAACTATATAATATGACAAAAAAAACTTTCATAATTAAACATCAGATCAAAATAGACAGAATGCAAATTCTTTGTTATTTTATTTAATTACTTGACTCGTTAAATTCACTATTTTCGGATTTTCATGGAGCCTTTGATACCTGGCTTACTGTCGGTCTGACATAAGACCAAGCTAGATATTGGGATGATGAAAAAAGTCCAGTATGAAATATGGTACTCTGTCAGTTTCTGATTTGTGATTTTTCTATTGCTCATGAGAGCTAGCAGATGGTAGCACTGCAAACATGGTACAAGGGCAGTTACCGTGACAATGTGACGCCAAGGGGGAACGGTAGCTGTGATAATAGAAACACATGTCTAGCAGACGTGTAAATTCCAGGTCCAGAAAATAAAAATCCAGACCAAGATTTTGTTTCAACAAACTTGCTGAGCTACTCTGTGACTGCGACTCTTTATGCTCAACTGGTTGGTCGAAACAAATTCTTGGTCTGGATTTTTACTTTCTGGACCTGAAATTTACACCTCTGATGTCTACTTTAAAAGAAACAGTTTACAAATGATGGATAATGAAGTATATATAAATCATTTGTGAAATTTCGGTGAAATAGTAGCAAACTTAATTCACCAAAACCCTTACATTATTTTTAGGCCTGACTAGGCTAGTCAGTACTTGAGACGGAAATGGGACCCAGTTACAGCCAGTTTTGTGGAAAAACATTTGTCTGTGCTACCCCAACCCATTCATTGTTTATACTGGAACTATATAAACCGCATGACCCTATACTAAATAACTGATTGTAATAAGGGTGAATGTATATTTAAAAAAACCTCTGTGGACATGTAGCACACCGTGAGGTGGCACCACAAACACCACGGAATTATTTAGTGTTCTGTGATGTTAAATATTTAGGTTAACCCCTCCCTCAGTGTTCTGAACAATTGGCACTTAAACCCAAGTCTATGGAAATATGTGAAATATGTATGTAGAAGTGGTTGAGGCGATATACAGCACAAAAAAAATCCAACTGCTAAGGCTAGTTTTTCCTTCGCCTTTTCCACTTTCTATAATATTTCAGTAACCTGTGGCACTGCATTTCATCACACTGAAATATTGTGAACGATCGGAAACAGTTTCCCAAGAAACAATTGCAGCCACATAAAAACAAATTTAAAAATAATAAGTGACTTCTACGCGTAATCTACAATGATGACCAATTTAGCGGGTAAATAGATTGTCTCATATGGGGTGAGGAGGTGTCTGTTTTGGAGGGCTCAGCTCCCACGGAGGCCTGACAATGTGTCAGCTTTAGGGAGACAAAGGATGGTAAGGTTTGGGTTGCTGGGCACGTTTGAGAATCTTGGCTCCCCAGACAAGTGATTCAATTTATTGGAGGTGGTGAGAAAGCCCAAAGGAAAAATTATATATATATATATATATATATCCACGCGAAAAAATGCCCCTTGTGAGCAAGCGCAGTGATAGTGGTCCGCTGTGGGAGAAGCCAGCTGAAAGGCTCGCGAAAATATATGTGATCAGGAAGTGTGGCTGCAAAAACCTGAATTAAGTCAGTTGTGCTTCATGTTACGTTTCCTACCCCATGACACGCACAGCAAATCGTGCAGTATTATGACAGATATATGAGGCGCGATGAGCGGTCGTGCTGAATACTGACTTACTCTTCGATATGCAACATGATGACGCAATCGTACCTTATATTTTTAATTTGCATTCAGCTATCGCACAAGTGTCCTTTTTATGTATAACACATTACAGACAAAATAGTCTCTTGCTTCCTTTTTTAACAAAAATAATATATTTTTATTTAATATTTTGTTAAATTGGGTTTTGACTATTTATTTAAACGATTAGGATCGATATGTTTTACTCGCGTTTGCGTGATTACAATGGACGAGTAGGTGTGTAACCTACGTAGTTATTGCGGTAAGCAGATATACTGTGTCGCAATTTAATACTTGGAGTAAAAATGTACGTGGCCTTTAACTTGCTTTCGTATTCACGTAAATCTTACTCAGAAGACTATATAAACGATGGTGTTCTGCGTTGCGACCTTCTGCTTCTTGGCAGCATTACATAAATTAAGTATAATTATTTACTTACTTTAAACAATCTACCATGCCAATGCGAAAAGCGCGGATAATCGCATTCCAAAGTGCAGATAATCGCATTGGCCACGTTAACTTATTAACTTTAATAAAATACGACGTTGAGAGGGTCAGATGCACTAGACTAAACTCACTGTCAGTTAGACTAATCGAAGATTCGAACAGGATCTTTTCAGGAGTAACTCGCGGGAAACTAAGTTGTAAATGTAACTGCTGAGACATTAACATGAGATACGTCAATAATAGCTATGCCACAGATGTACATCTCCAGCATGTGAAATTACACAATTAATATGTGGACGTAATAATTTTAGTTGGGAGTTCTACACCTACAGAAGGGGATGGTAAAGTAATTTCTATAACATTTATACCCTTAGTTCAGTAAACAGGGCAATGAACTGTGTTTCACACACTTATCGTACTAAAACAGACTATACGTTATGTAAACACCGTCCATCACTACCACTCATCATTCTGCTAATTTATTTTTTATCTTCCTGCAGGAATGAGACGCTCGAGGCATCACACATGCGCACACACAGTAAAATGAGTATTCCTTAGTACCACATTACTCGCTGACGCTCCGATTTCAAGCTTACGTCCGTGGACATATAATGCATTTCTCTGCTCCGTTCTAATGTGCTTGAGTAAATATTCCCGTACTATACAAAATGTAACTTACAAATGTATAGGGTGCTGTTTGTGAAAACTGCAGTCACCCCCTTCAACCATATTATGTTAAAATGTTATTATATTATATTATTATAAGACACATCTCTTAAAATTCATAACATGGTTGAAACACCTTAACGAAATTCCGTATTATATCTTTAAGTAGCCTTCGTGAAAAATACATATAATTTTTTGTCTGTTGATGACTAAATAAAGTGAGGAAGTATATGCAGCAAATACATAAGAAGGCTACATGTTGTTTCAGAATATATAAACAAACGTTAATGATTGTTTTGGACGGTTCTGGCTCCACAACGTTACCTTTAAAGTGTTATTACTTTTCTCTCTTTTTTTTGTTTCTGTTGAAATGGGAATAATACGTGCGCTAAGCATAATCTAAGCAACGGGACTAATCATGGGTACCAATCCGTAGTCGCATTACTTTAAGTTCAGTCTCATGATCCTGTGTTACTTATCATTACTGGTGGTTATTAGTGTTCAACAAGCATTCATATTACAGAAATGCTTTAAACATATGGCGTACATCTGTCGCAGTTTGTTCAACGATGAGCAAATACAGGCCTACTTAGGAAAGCTAGAAGGCCCGCCTCGTGTAGTATTCCAAGTGTTTGCTTAATTACACCGTATTTTTAGACGCCATTCCGTCACGAACACTAAACATGATATCGTTTAACAATTTAATAGTTTGAAACAAATTGTTGTAAGGAAAATATAATACTTCTAACAAAGCAAACACGTATTCAAAATAACGTGCGTGCTTTCAGACTAGGTTTTCTTGTCTGATAGCACACGATTGTGGTCAGGCTTTATTGTTTATAAAGCATAAAATGTCGCATGAGATATAACTCATATAACTTCGCAGTATTCAGTCGAGGTCCCAGATGAGGTTTCTTGAAAATGTATGTTATGGACCAACAGGAGCCTCGGTTAAGAGAGAGACACTCTGCTTGGGGGGTTGGGCGATAATGAACTTGAGACGTCTCATCACAATTCCAAAAGTCTCTTGTCCACTTGGGTGCGTACGGGTTCCCATGCATTTTGTGGAGAAAAACCAAGCCATTGTGCATTATCCATACCCCATTAGCTGCTCCTGCACTGGCTTCCAAAGAGGCTCCCGCGGTCCGCCCATGGTAACCAGGCATCGCCGAGCGTTTTCTTAGTCGGAAAAAAGCTTACTCGGCTAGGACCGACAACGAAACAGTAACTGTATTTATAGTTAGGTTTCTAGGAAGACGTCCAAAACTGGAGTGGAAATAATGACAGACTCAGACCACATTTAGTGAGAAAGGAACAACGACAGGAGCTGACAAAGTTGTCTATTTGGCAGTCGTGCCTCCCATTGAACAAGTAATTTATTCAAAGGAGATTTTATCCCCAAGATCTGATTATTATGATAATCAACCGACCTAGACTCTTTCTATTCGCACGTCTGTAGGTCTGAACTTGGTGCTGACAGTTAAAGCTGATTTGCACGGTCTCACCCTGGTGACCCAATGGTCGCATTCCTAGACTGCAGGATTTCCAAACGGGGACAAAAATGAGGGAGAATGCGGACACTTGATTTCGGCGGTCGATCGCAGCCATGGGCGCCTCAAAGTCAAACTGACGTTATTTCGAGCGATGATGAATTTAAAACGACATCGCGCTTTATGTAACTAACAAACAACTGCATTTATTAAATGTGCATTCAGACGTAATTTACGATTTTTTACATGATTTGATCAAACAAAAAAATGTATATTTATTAGTTTATACACGTACACGCTAAAGGGGTGTTCAGGCTTATACTGATTAGATAAGCATAAACCTCTATAAGATTTTTTTAAAGGATAAAATTGCCGCGCCTTTGATTTAACCTAGATTTAATAACTAATTTGATTCAGTAAAAGTTAAAAGAATTCTGGAATCACTTTGATAGTCACGCTACACGATAAAGGAATGTTCTTATTCTTAGATCGAATGATTGACATGGGCTACTAAAAGCAACATGGGGGGGATAGAATGAAAAAGCGGTATGAAATATCTCGGCGTAATCTCATTATTCGTAGTTTATTTCGGAGGGTGGGGACAAAATTGTAACTGCATCGTGTCATAAAGGGGAGGGTCTTGGCGATGGTATATGTTTTTGGCTTGCGTGCTTAAGTCCATACCTAGTTTGACATAGGGAATGGTGAGCCGCTGTAGCAGGGCGGGGGAAGGCGAACAGCTCACTTCGCTTTCTCTCAAGGGGAGGAGAACGCCATCTCTATGGGAAATAATCGTGGCAATAAATAAAAATGGGGGAATCCGACCGAGAATATCTGAATGGATGGGGCCGGCGCGACGTCACCGCGAGCCGCAGCCATGAAGCGCGAGAGCAGGAGGGAAGCGCGCGGCGAAGGCTCAGCGCTGCTGCACCGCTGGGCGACTCGCGCATTTGGCTGTTGTGGAAAGAATACGACAAAAAGAAGGTAAGGGTAGGATATTTGTAAGGAGACGCACGTATATATACCTGTAACGTACACAAAGGCATCGATCTGTGCTGGCTGTACCAAATGCAGGATACATGTTGAATCGTATTGCTGTCCTTTTATTAGACTATAGATTCTGTACTCTTAGAAGGAACAAGCTACAGGCACCACTAGCAACGCGACTTATCAGCCTGGAAAGAGATTATTTTTGAGAATACCATATAATGTGTGTCAAATGATTCTATGCATTCTTCAGTATCTCTGTCATTCTTACACATCGTCTGGCCGATGCGCACAAGCCTGCTCTAATAAGATAGCCTGGGCTGCGACGCGTGTTTATAACAATGAGGCGTTGCAGGGAAATTCGCAAGTGCCGAAAGGTATGGTATTTCTAGCGTGGCGGAAGACGAACGCGCAGATTTTCATTAATCTGACTGAGGTTTCCATTCAAGTTGTACAGGAGAATGACTGTTAGAGAAGGTCAGATTAAACGTTATCAGTTTAGGTACGGCTATTCTTGTATGTTATTTATCCAGCAATATAACTTAATTTGACAATTAAATAAAAGATTGGCCTGAGTCTGAACTACATCGCGGATTATTAAACGACACCCATATCGCCCTACGGAATTATAGTGCCCTTTACCCAAAGCTAGACAACGACAAATAAAATAACATATATTTAAGAACACTATGTTCCACCATATAAGCACGAACAGGCATTTATATAATATTATTAGAATTTTAATCATTCAAACATTTGTGGTTTATACTTCAAATCACCATCGTTAGTATTACACTTACTGGATCACACATTGTGTATCGCTCACTGCAGACACATTTAGATTATAAGAATACACCGCCTTTTACACACAATTTCGCTTCTCACCTGCTTATTTGCTTCAACGTCGCTAAGCTCCATGTGCTGTCTTATCGCCACGACTGAACACGCGGCACCGTATATCAGTATATGTCATGTGAAACGCGGGGCCGACAATTAATCCACAGTCATCCCGAATCTGAATCACTAGCGTGATGCTTGAGTTAACAGAAGGCCGAGACCCACCCGTTAGGCGCTAGCGGGATTCGGAGCCACGTGTCACACATTTCCACCTGACGCGTGAAGCTCAGTAACGTGCTATTTACCCTAATATGTTTAAACAGGGAAGCGAATTATTTCGATATGTTTGATACCTTGATTGACGTCAATCCAGAAGTCAGCATCCACAAACCTAAGTGAAATGAGAGCACAGTTGTATAAAAATTAAAAGCATAAACTGTGACAGTGCTTTTGACGCAGAAGGGAGATGCGAGATGAAGGTACAAGTGTGCATTCTCAGGCATGTGCACTGTATTTAAACGTAAGAATCTTTTAATAACATATATAACAAATATAATTTTATGTGGTGTTTTCCAGTATTATGGGGCTTATATATTTTGTGGAAATCAATCAGTTGCAGATTTTTGAAATAGCGAGGCCAACTAGCCTACATTTTAGCAAGGGTGTTGCCTGTGTACAGCGTAACATTATTTTTCCAATCTTAGTACTTAGAACTTAATAAAATAAAGCACGCAATTTTAATAGCTTAATAGGAATGAGCATGTTCACCGTGGTAGAAGACCAGCATCTTAAACCAAAATCAGTCATTTAAGCTTTGGTGTAAAAATGGAAATGCTTTGACACATTGTAATCTTTTTTAAGGTAATATTTTGGTCTTGTCATTCGGTCCGTAAATGAATGCGTTTCTTTAACTTGTTTAATTGAGGTGACGAAGCATTGAGAATGTTTAACTCATTGCGTGTCTATCCAGAACTTGCGCGGTTTAAGGTGTATGCGCCGCATAGTCTGAATATAACATTTCTGTTAGAAGACCTTGTAATCCTTCGCTGTTCGTACTGCCCAGACTTATGAAACACACCGCTGTAAACCCGCGATGGTCCTTCAATAGTCATGACAACACTTTTCTCAATAAGAGGCATTTCAGTGTAATAAATACTGTTGAAACAAAATGGTTCTCCGTTCTGGCTGTGGTTAGTTGATTCTTACGTGCATTCAATTTAAAACTCGCGTTTACTCTATAATCTCTATGCAAATAATGAACCATATGCGAATATATGTTCGTTTCTGTATATAGATGGCCTCTCCCATTCACGTCTGCTATAAAGGAGTTTAGGAGTTTCACATGTTACGTGTTACGTTCTTGTATAAGTGTGTGTGTGTGTGTGTGTGTCGCCACTTAAATATGCCAACATATGCCATTTAACCAGCACGTCAAAAGGAGCAGTTCCGAGTGACCTGGATGCAACGTGCCATCCATACTGTCTGGAGCTCAGATTTGCTTAGTGATCCGCGATATTATAACACTACATATGCGCGCTGGCATGTGAATCGCCTAAATAAAGGTGAGGAAGTGTTTAAGCAAGAAGTATAACACGATGTCTGAGCATCTCAATGCGTTCGTTTGAAAGGGATTGAAAAGGGAAAAATACAAGCAGTTGTTGCCATGTGCGAGTTCAGTTAGATGCACCATATATTGTACTCCGTCCCCCAACGCTTATCTCCCGCTTTAGTGATATCCTCAGAAATTGTATATCGTTTCTACTAAAGTCGATTTTTTTAAACAAGTTAAACCTCAAGTTTACTTAGATGGGACATTTTCAGGGAAAAGCGACATTATTAAAAATCAATGTATTTTATCCCAAGCAACATACCGTTTCTGTTTCAATAATTAAAGTACAGTAATATATATTTCGTATTCTTTTTTTTTCAGGGCCCACTTGAGAAAATATTTGAAGGAGGTCACGTGATATAGGTAACGTTGTAATGAGAAAGACAAAAAAAATACATGAGGTAGTGTATGCGTGTCTGTGGGAGTGTGTTTATGTATAGTCATACACACACAAGCATGCCCAACGAATACAGCTTCAGTCAGGTTTATTGCACTAGGGTGACTGAATGGTGACGTGTGTATTTAATAGACCTATTACAAAATATCACATATGCTCAGTTCTTACGTATAGATTCCAAGGGTGTGAACAGAAGGTAATCATTTGTAATACTAATACAGTCCGATACAAAATGTTTTGTGTTATTTCCGTTTGCTTATAGACTCTTAAAAGGTTTTGAACCTAACTAGCACCATTGGGACCCTCTACCAACATAAAACCGATGAGGTTATTGACAATTATTAATTATTATTATTATTATTATTATTATTATTATTATTATTATTATTATTATTATTATTAATCCATGAAATTGGTTATTCATGACAATGGTGGGTAGGTAGACTGCAAGGGAAGTCGTGATAAAATATAATAAAATGTATTTCTAATCGTATTTAATTCCCTCCGCCCATTTCCATAACCTTTTGTCCTGTGCTTAGAGCTATAGGACATCGAATTTCGATTAATTTAACGTGAACATGTTTACTTTTTAGTCATTAAAATAAAATAATACAAAAACATGTATAATTCAAAACATGCTTTGATTTTAGTGCTTTCTGTTTTTATTTTTCTTTATAAATAACATACAGTTAACTTTTTAGGTAACTAGACTTAGAAATTAGAAATTTTCGCGACAAATACGTCTGAAACAATCTGGTAGTGATTTCGTTCACGAATTAAATTTTCCACCACCAAGAACCACATACTTGAATTGAATGTATACAGCATCTACAGCATTTATATGTGTAATATTAATGTATACAGCATCTACAGCATTTATAAATGTATACAGCATCTACAGCATTTATATGTGTAATATTAATGTATACAGCATCTACAGCATTTATATGTGTAATATTCTGACTGATGCCGATACGATGTGCCACCGTCGTCGCGCCAACGTGTGGCCAGTCAGCAGCACCAAATAAACGCGCATTACGATATTCTAATCCACTTTTAACCTCCCACAGGTTAAACCTTGCAGTAGAAGCTACTGAATTAATAAATACCACTGAATGGTTGTAACATTTTGCATTATTTTATACATTTTTGGTTTTTAGGCTATACATTAATTAAGGGACTGTTTCATTTTTAGTTCTATATTTATATTTGGGATCCACCCAAAACTAAACAAAAAAAAGTGAGCAAATCGCTCTAGCAAGTGGAAGGTCTCAATACGTTCCATCCATACGTTCCCTTTGACAAAGTCAATTAATGCGTGTCAGGTGTATACGTCATTCCGCTGTGTCTACCAATGGTAAAGGGGTGTAATTAGTTTTTAGCGAATAAATGAAAGATGCACCTGTAGTGTGTAGGAGAGAGAGAGAGAGAGAGAGAGAGAGAGAGAGAGAGAGAGAGAGCGAGCGAGTGGGGACGGATTTCTGCTGGATTGTATTAGTAACTGTACAGCACAGTCGCCTCAGTATTCTCAAGGTGATTACACTGGAGTTACGGATTGAATTTTAATGTTAAAATTTCTATTAATTAGTTACAATTTACGTTATTGAATTTAATCTATTTAAGAATACACCTATTTCTAAAGAATCAGACGGACTTATTAATTAAAGTAAGCTGTATTAATCAATACATTAAATTGAGGCTGATGTATGAGCACAATACAAAAAAATAATAATAAACAGTATTTTACTAGATAACCGCACGACGGAGCGACGTAGGAGTGCTGTCCTTTGTCGGCGGTGCTGAAAGAAGGACCCTAACGATCTGTCATCGTACATCGTATCCATCAAATATCTGTTTTTAATAACATCGCAAAATGTTGTTAAAATAAATGCATACATGCATGGAAAAATACATAGAATTACTATAAATTGATTTTAAAAAATGATTATATTTATTAGTACAAACATCAAAATCTTTTCTTTTAGATATTAATTCTTTAAATGTAAAAATATATTGTTACTAATATTTTAGTATAATGTACACTACACTGACGTAATTTATATTTTTTTTCGGAAGGTCAATATAAATTTGTATACATTTTAAAGAAAATTCATATTTGATATTTTTTCCATAGTATAGCCATATAGTTTTTATATTGTATTTTAGCTAAATTATAATATGCTGGGAAATGAAGGACTATATTAAAATATCAATATAAAGGCAAAAAGTGTGATGTAAGTCGTTATACAATTATACTGTCCTACTATAAGATTAAAATCACACTTGGATTGTTAATGTTAGACGTGCTTTACTACATACATAGATAGATAGATAGATAGATAGATAGATAGATAGATCAAACTTAATAGAATAGATGTAAAAGAGTGGCATGTGTTAATCAGCAGTAATGTTGTTTATTAATATGGCTCTTATGATTTTAAAGACATACCATAATATGCCACCAAAGGCTCACTTATCACTAACCTGTTTACCAAACAGTGAAGTGTATGCAGTCCGAAAGTACATCTACATTAAAAATGTATATTGTTACCTTGTTACTTATATGTGGCCTCTTCTGCTTTCAGGTTTAACACGTGTTTCAATGACATATAGGGATTTGACACAAAGCAATGGGCACATGCGGATGTGTGGTTATATGCCTGCTTTGTATATAAGTACATGCATATCATTATATCTACCAAACCTCATACATATTTACAACGAGCAGAATAAAATGGAGGAATGTATATTAATATAGCAAGATTGTGCAGTTCTATGGTACGCGTCGCTCCATTGGTCCATCTTGAAATCCTGGTTCCTGGACAGGGTTGTGTGGGGCCTGGAGCCAGTCCCAGGCAGCATTAGCTGGACAGTGGGAATGTAACTGTATGGGGCATTAAGCATAACGCAAAGGGGGGCTGTTACAGTCAAAGTGATCTTGCAATCATTGACTTTGTGTATCAGTCTGTAGATGCAGGAGGGGAAGGGGGTGATTTCCCTCCTGTTTCAGTATAATTGCAAGGGGGGGGGGGCAGCCTCACAGTGGCACTGTGCAAAGAGAAAGAGGTTTAATTACAACCGGCTTCAGCACCATGCTCTGAATGTATGTGTGTGTGTGGTGTGCGTGCGTGTGTGTGTGTGTGTGCATCTGTGTACAGGGATTTGGGGGGGGCGCCAATCATTACAAAAAGACCAGAGAGATGTATATGACAAATATAACAAAGCAC
>JAODKN010000134.1:15119312-15136161 GCA_026774425.1 Petrocephalus zakoni | reverse complement strand
TGTGCGCCCACGTTTGTGGCACTGGTAAAATTGCCGCCACGCGGCAAAATTTGCACTTTTCGCCCTTTTTAATCCCCCCCCCCCCCCCCATTAATAGACTGGATTAAAACCTGGCTAGTAAAGTTGTGTGATGTTGTTCTTCGCCCAAATGTAGATGCAGGAACCCAAAAAACAAGCCATGTATATACTATAAATCATTCTTAACGTTAAAGATTATTATTATTATTATTACTACTATTACTATTTAAAGTAAGTAAAAATCAAGGTTCCAAAATAAGCTCAATGGATCTGTCTGCGTGTAACTGCGGCTTGTTACGTCAAATAATGATAGATTAATGATAAAGCAGGCCTGAAGCTAAACTGGCGTAATGGCCATTATACACAGGCGGCACCGTTAAGGTGAAGTGCAGGTGCCTTACCGTTTTTATGAATGCATGCTTTTTTGAAGAGTATTCTATATCAAATAACCTTATTCTGGAACCGAATATAATTTTCTTCCGAAAATATACAGAAAATGTAAATACAGTATATCTGTTTCGTTACGGAAGGGTTAACGCAGGAAATCTACGGTAAAATACATCAATGAACGACCCCGCGTTGTTTTAGGTCGCTTTAGAACACGGAGCTCCACCTATTGGTTAGTTTGTGTAACAACATCGATTGTAACCGGAATCGATTATGCGCTCTTTGCTTGCTCACTCGTAGAAATATCTCACACTATCATACTGATTGAATTCCAGTATAGTTTAGAGTATAAATATTCTAGTTTTTGAATCACACTGGGAATTCAGACGAAAAGCGGGAATACTACATGCGCGGTGTCGCAGGGAGAGAGCGAACAGAAATTAGTAGCGTATTTCCCCCGGGTTACTTATATTTCATATGCCGGTCCCCACTTCCTCAACCTCTTAATTAACATTCAGTGTTGGCCCTGCTCCTCTTTGCTTTCACTTTTTCTGAGAGACAAAAGTGGATTGTGTGGGAACCTCTTGTTTTAATTGTGCCATCGGAGGAAGTAAGGTCTCACTGTGTATGTGTATGTGTGTGTCCTATAACAAACAGGCTGGCTGTGCTGGGAAAGGGAGGAGGGGTCCTAATGTGCCGATGCAAAAAAAAAACGTGTTGTTGCTACTTGCTTTCATGCAAATTGGCATCCAAGAAAAGGTCTCTGGTCCACAAAGGCTATTTGTACTTAGTGAGCAGAAGAGAATGAGTGAGGTTGGGAAGGGGGTTATGGGGAACAGACACAGACAGAATTCCCATCAGAGATTTAGGTGCCATCATGTTGCATTTAGCGATTTGCATTTTTTTGCCTCTGGCCCAGCTATTCATTAATTATAAGAGCCCTGATTTGTTACTCGGTCATTATGCCATATTCATTTCTGCTATGTCAGCTGTTTCTTCTCCCCCAGCCAGACTTACTTCCCCGTGATTTGTCTTGGTGTTCCATGTTGTGGAATCTGCTGAAAGCTGTTGTAGAGCTAGAAGTACAATGGCTAGACTTTTGAGTTTAGGGAATATTTCATTCAGTTAGCTTGAACTGTTTTAATGAGCAATTTGCACAGAATAAAAATCAATTATTAATTCATGATAATTAACAGATTATACAATTAATAGACTATTAATAGTTAATAATTAACCGATCAAAGACTAAAGACTAAGATTATTAGATTGTAGTATCAAAATAAACTGTATGTGTCATTAACAATTAACAACAATAGGGGATATTTGCGTAACATATAAAAATAATCCCATACAAGTAAAATGCATCTGGAGTCCTATCTTGTGAGGTAGAATACATCATTGTTACTATAAAGCTGAGTAGGCAATAGGTCAAATATTAGTTAAATATCAACAGAGAGATATCAAAGCATTTCGGGTGGTTTTGTTTGCTTAGGTCTGTTAAATTGATATGAATTGATTGCATTTTAGTGAAATTAACTTTTAGAGCAGTTCATGACAGCATTAAAACATTCGACTGACTGCTATGAAGTGAATTTTGACATGATTACTCTTTGGGGATCAGTGCTGAATTATTGGTAATATTAATTATATGTCATTGTAAAAAAACACTGCTTAGTGTGATGTGTAACAGATTGGTGTACATGTTACATTCATGAATGAATTATAAATTATATTTCTTATATTTATTATTTCTCGCACATTGGGGGTGAGTGTGTCGGCCCTTGCGAAGAACTGAGCAAAAGGGATTGTCCACTGGGTCAGTAAGGAAGTTATATTTACTCATCAGTGGGCAGATGGACCATGGCCCATTTGAATGGGGAACATAATGAATAGTTCATGCAACCTGTTCCCCCTTGACCTTCATGACCTAAGGTCAAACTGCCTTTAAAGCTTCCTGCTTAGAAACATGCAATAATTGTCCTGAGGGGGAACACTCATGGCCCCCCACCGTTTTGTTCGTGGTTGGTCATGAAATTTTTATATATATAACATGTTAATGATGTTGTCAATGCAGATTGCAAACTATTTTAGGAAGCTATTTTGGGGAAAAAAATCCACTATCTAATACTGACCATTGACCGAAGAGCAAATTTCCCAAACTTTCTCAGTGCATTTTTGTTGTTATGATGAAACCCCCAATGACCTAATGCCAGGCAAAGCAATTAAGAACTTTCATTAAATATCAAAAACTCACAAAGTCTACAGAAATTTTCTCGAAAATGTGTCCCATTGTGTTTCAGAAATGTGCTCTTCTGCTGAAGAGCATAAAAGCACTTCCCTGTACCAGAATTAAAAACTGCCTCCACCATTATGTACGTATTTTCTCACATCCAGCACAAACCACACGCCTGGTTTCTATCGCATAGTAACAATATATACCCATCCATATTTACTCCATCTGAAATCAGTTCCATTTTTAGTGTCTGAACATTGCCAGGTAAATCAATCCTCTATAACCTCTGGGAGTGCATTTATACCTTTACATGAACATACAATATATCAGCTTTTTTTGTATTCACTGTTTACATATTATATATCTTGCCTTTGGTTCTTGCATGCACTGCCTAGGGAGTCGCTGACTCAGTCTCCTGTACTGTCATGTACAATGAATACAATTCTTGAATTGAATCTTGTGTCTAACGTGGAGACGCCAGAGTATCGGGTGATTCCTGACCTGTGTTAGCCGGCCTCCTTTCATGCTGACCATTTGTCAGCAGCTGACAGGGGAGGGTGTGTAGCCAGCAGTGCAGGCCCTGTCAGAGCTAATCTTTAATCTTATTACAACTGACCCACAGGCGAGAGGAGGGCCGCTCGGTGCCAGGAACCACTGTGGTCCCCAGAGGAGCACACCCCTGGCCCTCTCCTTTGATTTCATGAATAAGACGGGAAGATTCTTTATTTGATATTTATCCTGTGTGACAAATTTAATCGCATGTGACTGTAAAATGTTCCGTCTGACTGTGAAGAAGGAAAAAAAAAATGATATCACAAAGAGTCAACATATGTTTCTTAGATTTACTTTGATCATATCCATGTCTGAAAAAAAAAGTATTTAAATTCCCTTGATTAAAAAAAAGATTTGGTAGCAACTTGAAATGTATGTCAGGTAAGTTGTGTTTATTTGCAGTTTGCAGTATTTATATATATATAATCTTTTTTTCTTTTTACTCGCCCAAACTGCAAATAAACACAACTTACCTGACATACATTTCAAGTTGCTACCAAATCTTTTTTTTAATCGAGGGAATTTAAATACTTTTTTTCATATATATATATATATGTGTGTGTGTGTGTGTGTGTGTGTAATATGTAGTTAATAAAAATAAAAATCTGGCAAAATTTGTGAATCTGCAAAAAGTGGTATCCATACCTTTATCCTCCACTTATTCTAGTAAATGTCATATTTTATCATATTTTCATATTTTATCAGGTTACTGGTATGAGATAAAACTGCATAATTAAGTTGAATTATGGTACAAAAATCAGTCTAGACAAGGCTAAACAGCATGTAATGTCATCACATCATATTTGTGTAGCATGCATTTAAAACAAAAAAGATGCATAAAACATTTTCATTATGTATCTCCAACAGCTGAGTAAAATATTACAAATTCCCAATTTACTGAAAGTTGCAGAAGGAACTTAAGACTAGGTTTATTAAATGTATTAAGTTTATTAAGATTATTATCCATGACTGCCAAACACTCATATTATCCATAAAATTTTTTTGTAAAAAAATAAAAAAAGAAAAAAACAGAAAAATCTCGGAATGACTCCAAAAAGCTGCTTCCTAAAGAGCAGCGCCTTTAGATATGACATATTTTCAATGCAACTCTGAGACGCCATCTGCTGGTTATATTTCATAATTAAAGTATTGTCTATAATCCTAGGCATTTATTCTAAGGAATTTAAGATCGGTGTAAACTGCTAGTATAATCAGTATTATGTCTATCTATTTTTATGAAGGATGTAGAGAAATGTGCATATTTGATTATGTAAAACATGAAAAACTCCAAATGCCATTGCATCGCCAGCACCATAAACATACTAGCATTAAATCTGGTCTAATCTGACAAGTCTGTTACCAAACAATGACAAAAACAGACCATATATACAATTCTACGTGAAAAACAAAATCCACACAATAAAGCATGACTTTAAAAAAAGCTATGTACAGCCATACACGCACACATACACGCAGGAAATTCACGCATTCTAGTAGTAGGCACATTGATGGAAAATCTTAGCAGGAGAAGAGCAGATCTGAGCTGCTGTAAACGTTTTGCTGAAGTCGCTAAGATGAGTGAACCATGAGTGACCTGTTTTGGTGTTCAGCCATTGATTGGCCTGGCCGCCTCCTCTGTCTGCACCGTAGCCAGCTCCTGGTGGGATCCCTCATCTCCAGGCACCTGGATGTCAGAGAACATCAGAGAACAGAAAATACTTAACTGGCTCTTCTAATATTACAATCCACAAGTTTTGTTAGCAACGTTTAATAATACATCACAATCACCCAACAAACAACAACAACAACAATAATAATAATAATAATAATAATAATAAGCAGTTGAGGGATGGTTTGGGGTTCCTCTCCAAAATGATTTTGTGGCCTTTATAAACCTGCCCCCATGTGGACTAATTGCGTATGGCAGATCATGCTCTTAAAGGGTTTTGCCTTTTGTTTCATTAAAGCTTTTAAGTAGATGATTTAATATTTTCCTGCCAAGCTTGGTGGTTTTCTTTCTCATCCAGATGTTAATATAGGAAGTTATAGGGCAAAATAATGTTTTGAAAGTTACGTTTAGATATTCGAGCCCCAGGAAACACATGGAATCAAACACACCTCCCAGTAGATGTTGTCTTCAAAGCATATGGTGTCAGGAGGAGACCCAAAAAAGGGTAGCTTCAGAATGAAACCTACGGGACAAAGTGAGCTTGTTCTGATGTACACACACAAACACATGATATAACAAAACTGCACACTTGAATTATAAGTTATACTGTAAATAAAGTGGCATCTTTACGCAATCAACTTTCTGTTTTATTGTATATGACTAGCACATTCTGCTGAACATTAGGCACAATGTTCTAACAAAGCCATGCAGTCCTGTGCTTTTTTGTTACTCGTCCCGATATTGCACTGTTTTGTCCTAAACTGTCTTCTCTTGCATATTGTTTGTACTGTCACCCAATGCCTGTAGCATGAGAATTTTACTGATTTCAGAACATGTGTATTAATAAAAGTTCAACTTATTATGACTGAGCTGGTTAGAACAGGTCCAAATGAATGCTGAGTCAGTTGGAAGAGAGCACACCTGTGCCGCTCTCTGACTTACCCACACTGACCCCCCCCCCCCCCACGATTGGTTAGAACAGGTCCAAATGAATGCTGAGTCAGGTGGAAGTGAGCACATCTGCACCGTTTTCTGACTTACCCACAATGACCCCCCCCACGATTGCGAAGCCTAGGGCCACTGCCAGGGAGATCGCCTGACGTACGCCTTGCCCAGACGGTGTGAAGTTATTGTTTGCAATTTCAGGGAACACATCCTCCATTCTGTGGAAACAGCATGTGATTATCAAAAAGATAACAGTCCAAAAAGTAGCATTGGTGTGTTCCGAGCCCCTGTGTACCCACTGGGATATGCTACATATCAACGCAATCGCATGAGCCAATGAGACGCCTGGGGAGCCTGCAGACTTACCCATCACCATAGACCCCAGAAGATGCCAGAGAGGCAGTGATTGCCCCCACAATGGCTCCTAGGATGCCTGGCATGCCATGGAGATTGTGAACACCACAGGTGTCCTGAATGTGCAGCTTCTCCTCCAGTAGGGGCTGAATAGGACAGGAGAGAAGAAACGGCCACTTGAGTGCATGATAGAAGGTCTCCTGACCATAGGAGTCACTTTGTTTTGGCCAAACAGCACAAGCGCATGGATACGAATAACTGGAGCTTAAGGATAGATCTAACAAAGTGAAGAACTGCTGTAACTGAAGCATAAAATCCCAGCCACGCTGAATGTGCTGATTCCAGAGGTCAAGAAAGTTAATTATTAAGACTGAAGTTGATTAAGGTGAGTGAGGTTGCAGATGTAACTCCTGCAGACATAGGATTAGATTTGTCTGCAGATTCCTGATGCGATGCAGTGAAGTTCTGGCTTCCTGTTTACCGTCAGAAACTTGAAGCCCAGGGTGGAAATGGTCCCAGCCAGGAAGCCCACAATCATAGAGCCAAAAGGCGTCAGCATCATCTCGCCAGCTGTGCCCACGGCCACACCTCCTGCCAGGGCTGCGTTCTGGATATGAACCTGGCAGAGGAGGTGCCGGTTAAGTGAACATCTACCAGAGTGTTCATGGTAATGGTGTCAATTACAATTAGATAATGATTTTTTTATGTTCATTTCACCCCATGGAAATGCTGTTACTGACAAGGGAGCGGGAAGTAAAAAATGTATATAGTAAACAATAACCACTAACTTTCCAGAATCACGTTATATTTGTGGGGCCATTTCCCTGTAATGGCTCAGGTATATCAGGTATATAACACCAGAAAGGACAACGTTTACCAGTCAGAACTGACATTCTGACATTGATAACGGACAGTGTTGTTTTCACTCTTGACACCTATGCCTTTGCTCCTCACCATATCCAGCTTGCCTTCCTTGTTGACTAGTGCAGACATGGCGAAGGTGGCCAGGGTGCAGGAAGCCAGCGAGTAGTATGTGTTCATGGCCGTGCGGTGCTGATCATCGCCGTGTGCAGTGACGGCCGAATTAAAGCTGGGCCAGAACATCCAGAGGAAGATTGTACCTGTGTGGGATCACGTACTGATCAAACACAGTGCTGTCTATTCAGAGATTAAAACAGATACACAAAATATGGCCAGGTCAGTACCAGTGAATAGTTGCAATTAAAAGAATGCAACTCACCAATCATGGCAAACAGATCTGAATGGTAGACTGAGCCATTTTTGTGCTTGCTCTTGTGCAAGTTAGGGCGATAGAGCACCCGGGCGATAACCAGCCCAAAGTAGGCGCCGAATGTGTGGATAGTCATGGAGCCGCCAGCATCTTTTGCCTGGTGAGGAGATCAATGAGTTCACTCATGTTTACCCATTTAGACACTTAGCAGGACTCCAGTACTTACAAATGTCAGGTAACTGAAAGAACCACAAAAGGGAGAAAGGAACGAATGAGAAGAAGATTGAGAAGATTTGAGACGATTTTGTCAGACAGAAAAGAAATGTATAAATTCACCGATCGACTCACCCCCAAGACAGATAGGATGATATATTCATTAATGGCAAAGAGTGTCACTTCACACAAAGCCATTATCAGCAGCTGTACTGGGCTGGTCTTTCCTAGCACTGCTCCAAAGGAGATCAAGACCGAACCGGTACAGAAGTCTGCGTTGATCATGCTATTGGGGAAAAAAAGAACACAGCACGTCACCTTAACTTAAGGTGCCACTTGAACATGACATGGCCAGCAGTCTGCTAAAGAGCACGTGTGTGAATATGTGTCGTTGTGGATAAATTGTGTTGGTGTAAAACTATGACTTTATGTATTAATATAGAAGTGTGTTAGGTTGGTCATTTCGAAACTTATCCTTAAGTCACTTCCATACATGTTCTGGGTCTGCCCCGGGATCTCCTCTCAGGTAGACATCCCCGAAACACCTTCCCAGGGAGCCGTCCAGGAGGCATCCTACACAGACCCCTATACTACATCAAGTGACCCCTTTCAACGTGGAGGTGGAGCGGCTAACTGTACTTTGCGCTCCTCCCAAACGCCCAGGCTCCTCACCCTAGCTCTAATGCTGTGCCCAGACAACCTGCGAAGGGAAGCTCCTGACCAGGGGTGAGGATAGGAATGTAGATCAACTGGTAAATCAAAATCTTTGTCTTCCAACTCAGCTCTCTTCACCACGACAGAGTAGCACAGTGCCTGCATTACTGCCAGTGCTGTACCAGTCTAATTTCTAATCCAGTTTCTAAAAGACTGGAACCACCACCCCAGTCTGCCAATCCAAAGGTACTGTCTCCAACCTCCATGCAGTGTTGAAGAGGCATGTCAGCCAAGACAACCCAATAACATCAAGCGCTTTCACTCACGGCAAATCTTACCCACACCTGGAGCCTTATCACTGAAGAGTTTTTTGACTACTTCAGTGACCTCAGCCCCAAGATGGCCAAGTCCTCCTCTGAGTCTTCCAACGCAATTTCCTCCAGGGAAGGTGTATCAGGGAGATTCAGGAGGTCCTGGAAATACTCCTTCCATTCCTGACTATATTCCCATTTGAGGTCAACAAATCTCCATCCCTGCTGTAAACATCATGGGTGAAGACTTGCTTTCCGTTCCTGAGTCGCCTGACAGTTGCCAGAATCCCTTTGAGGCCAACCGAAAGTCTTTCTCCATGGTCTCACCATACTCCTCCCACACCAGAGTTTTTGCTTTAGAAACTGCCAAAGCCACATTCCTAGCCTTCTGGTACTTGTCAGCTGCTTCAGGAGTCCCACAAGCTAACTAAGCTTGGAAAACCTCCCTCTTCAGCCTGACAGCTCCATTTACCGCTGGTGCCCACTATCATGTTTGGCGATTGCCACAATGACAGGCACCAACAACCTTACAGCCACAGCCGCATCTGCAGTAGAGTTCTGGCACATCACCCATCCAGACTCAATGTCTCCAGACTCTTTCGGGATGCAAGAGAAGTTCTGCCGGACATGCAAGATGAAGATCTCCCAGACAGGGGACAACACCAGGTGCTAATCAGTTGACAGCTCAGCTCCTCTCTTTACCTGAGCATCCAAAGCATGCAGACATTGATCCGATGACATTATTACAAGATCGATCATCAGACTGTGGCCTAGGGCACTCTGGTGCCAGGTGTATGTATGAACACCCTTATAACATGGAGTTCGTTATGGACAAACTTTGGGTAGCACAGAAATCCAATAATAGAGTACCGCTCAGGTTTAGATCAGGTAGGCCATTCCTCCAAATCACACCATTCCAGGTTTCACTGATGCTACCCACGTGAGCAATAAAATCTCACAGCAGAACAATGGTGGGTGCCTACCAGCACTCCATAAAGGGTCTCCAAGATGGCCGTATCATTTGAACTTGTGTTGGGTATCTATGCACAGACCCCCTCAATACAAAGTCGAAAGAAGGCAACCCTCTCGTTCACTGGGGTAAACTGCCAAACTGGGGGCTATAAGTAGACCCACACCTGCCCGGCACCTCTTACCTTAGGCAACTCCAGAGTGGCCCAGAGTGCCTGGTAACATCGTCCGAAAGGGTTACATGGGTCTACCCTCCTGCAGGAGGGGCCGTGGGGGTCAGGTGCAGTGTAGATGGGTTGGCAGTTGAAGGCCTCAGCAGACTAATCATCATGTCCAAATATGTTTTTTCTCTGAACAAATATACACTTACTACCCAGACCGGTTTAGACATAATTCTCTTTGGCTGCCTAAAACGTTTGCACATTACTGTACCTAATTAGTTACTTGTGTTGCCTTTAAATTGGCCTCAGGCAGACAGCCACGCACGTGGCTCAGGTCCTGTGTGCTGTGACGGGGTTCGCACCTCTCCACCCCGACGTGGATCTTGCCGTGGTGCATGCCGTGGAAGAAGCCCTGCATGAGGGTGGCCCACTGTAGGGAGAAGGCGGCAATCAGGAAGTTGAAGCCGACGCTGCTGAAGCCATAGCGCTGCAGGAAGGTCATGAGGAAGCCGAAGCCGATGAATATCATCACGTGCACGTCCTGGAAGCCTAAAGACACACACACACACACACATATGTAAGTGTGACTTTTAATACATTTATATCCTTTACAATGAATTACTTCATCAATGCGGCGTGGCATGGAGGCAAAGGGCTTCTAGCACTACTGAGGTGTTATTGAAGCCCAGGTTGCTTTGATAGTGGCCTGCAGCTCGTCTGTATTTTTGGGTCTGGTGTGTCTCATCTTCCTATTGACAATACCCCACAGAACAAGCGCAGCAATATCTTGGTTAGCAAACTATTTGGTAGTAGATTTGGCACTGTGGGTAGATGCTAAGTCCTGCATTGACATTGGACTTGATAAAACACAGCGGACCAACACCAGCAGATGGCAGGGCACTCCGAATCATCACAGACTGCACAAACCTCACACTGGACGTCAAACACCTTGGATTCTGCACCTCTGCACTCTTCCTCCAGACTTGATGCCCAAATGAAATGCAAAATATACTTTCATCTCAAAAGAGGACTTTGGGCCACTGAGCCACAGTCCAGTTCATTTGCTCCTTAGCCCTGGTAAGATGCTTCTGACATTGTCTCTGGTTCAGGAGTGGCTTGATATTAGGAGTGTGACAGTTATAGCGGCTTTCATGAAGACGTCTATGCAGGTGCCTCTTGATGCGCTGACACCAGCTTCAGTCCAGTCCTTGTGAGGCTCTCCCAAGTTCTTGAATCGACTTTTCTTGACAATCTTCTCAAGACTGCGGTCATTCCTGTTGCTTGTGCACCCTTTCCCACCACATTTTAACTTTCCAAAATTAACTTTCCATTAATTTGCTTCAGTACAGCACTCTGCAGGCAGCCAGCCTTCAGCCAGAACCTCTGAAGCTTGCCCTCCTCGTACTGGGTGTGGATGCTGGTCTTCTGTACAACTCTCATCTCAGCAGTCTTTCCCACAATTGTAGTTGCGGGTATTGAACTAGACCGAGAGATACACGGTATTTATACTAGAAAAACGCTTCAAACATTTTAGTTTCCAAGTAATGAGTCTATTCTATATGAATTTTTCACTTTCTTAAATGACTGATGGAATATATTGCACTTTTTCACAATATTCTAATTTGTTGAGATGCAGCTGTATACAACATCTATCCATCCACCCTCTGACCACCTATCCTGGTCAAATTTGCGTGTGTGTATGTGTGTGTATGGGTGCTGTAAAGGTTTAACTTATCGGAGATGATCGCATTGCACGGTCTTCCATTTTTCTTGCAGTGGAGGACGAGTGATTTTGTTAATGTAATGTAGAGAGAAGTCAGGTTTCCACTGTCAGTCTGAAGAAATTAGGGATCCCCCCCTCCCCCAGTCCTTGATGATATAATTTGCTGAGTTGGAGAGGGGTGGAATGGGGATAGATTGCATGCTCCTAATATGGGGAAAATTGCAACTCATATTGCTTCAAAACAGGACACAAATTTTTTTTTACAATATAGGACAAATGGATGGCATCTCAAAGTGCTGGGGAGGACCAGGACATTACTTAATAATAAAAATGTATTTTAATTTACAGCTGTGTTATTACTAAGGTTTAAGCTTCAACTCCTGGTCTGTGCTCTAACTAGTCTGGGACCCACCAAAATACAAAACAAACTTCCTTTTTGTTTGTTTTCTCAATCCATTCATTTTCAATCCTCCAATTAGGTGCGTTTATGGCCTCATGATAGTAGACTATTTTTGCCAGTGCTGTTGCTTGGCAACCGGCCATTGGCACAGTAGGCATTGATGCTGCCTGACACGCTTCAACTGTGCTGCCCCAGATAGTTCCGTTTTTGAACCCACATTTATGAACTCTAGATGACAGGCCCAAACAGCACAATGATGTACTTACTGGAGGCTAGCAAAGCTATGGCCTGATAATGTCTTGCCTTAATGAAAACCATAACATGGTATGGGGGATTCTTGAGGAATACACTATCATACTAGCATGTATTTTCTTAGGACTGGCCAGCATAACATTCTTCTGTGTATCAGTGTAATCTAACGCCCCCCCACATCCTTCCGCCATCGCCCCTCTTCTCATGCTTGGACCGTAACAGCAAGCCCACATGAAAGCCTTTGTCACTCTCCCAGGGAACTCGCATAGTTGCACATTCAGCACCCTCATCCACCCAGAAAACCTGCATGATCCTAGGCAAAAGCCCACATAGGAATCTCTCTCCACACCAGCATGTATTCCAGCAATGAAGAGACAGCAAGGCTGCAGGTGATCTTTCGACAGGCTGCATTGCAGACACACCCACTATCCGTCCGTTTGTCCTGCCCACTCTGAATGTGGAACGACTGTTAAGGTGGAACTACACTGTGCCCATATGAGAAATCCAGTAATATAACAAATGCATTTTTTACTGTAAAAACTGATTGGGCGGTTGAAACACATTAAGTGACATTGCAGATTTTAGTCCATTATAAAAGAATGTATAAATAAACTTAGAATCCATGTATTCCTCTGATGTTCGCTATAGCGTGACACGGTGCCTGCACATGATTCTGCCTTCTTACTCTGTAACTGGTGTAGTCTGTCAGTGAATTAGATGAGAGACAGAAAAGACAGACTGGACCAGTCATTTCAGTTCTGACACTTAGCGGGCATTGCATGCACTGAGATTGCACTATTTAATTGAGTTTAAGTTTAAAAGATACAATTTTGAAAGTAAAGTGAGCAAAAAAATGTAATGTCTAATGTGCATTGAGGAATCTGAGGAGTAGCACTGAGGAATTTGCTCATGACTGGATCAGGACAGAAGAACTGGTAGATCCACGTATTACACCTGTAAAGGCATATTCTTCTATATAATCATTTCACCAAAAAGGCTGTGTTGTGCTGTGGCATTGTTGTTGGCCGACTTCACAATGTTCAGTGCTTTCCATAAAAATATGCAATACACAATAGGTTTCATAAGCTGAGGAACTGGGGCATAGCTATGTAGATGCTATAGCTACGGGGCGTGTTTCAGAATCCGAGTTGCGAAAGTTGACCATACCAGCTTATAGCAGTACCAGCCCAACATGACACAACATTGGAATCTTAGCAGTTCAGCTGGTTAAAGCACTGTCCGAATGAGCAGACTGAGAAAATTAAATGTAGGTGGAGCACATTTAAATTTTATGAGTTCCACAGTAATCTTATGCAACAGGGGAAAGACACTAAACATGAATGAAGGGTTAAGATTAATGATATCCAAATTTACCTATTATAATTATACTAATACCTCATTGAAACCAAAGACCTCAAACCTTGTCTTAGTCTTCACAACATTTATAGGTCATTCGCAGCCCAAATGATTTTTGTCATTTCACACTTTCAAACCACAAATCACCACATAGTGTATCATCGCTGGGCAAGCCTGACCAACCACCTATGCCTCCTAAGCAGGTCCTGGTCCAAAATATGTGGGCATACTTGTTATACATCAGTCCTATTAAATGAACTGGACACGGCTGCTGATTGAATTCTAGCTTTAGACATTTGATATAATCCACAAACCTGACAACTGTTAACTCACTTTAGAAATGTATTCCTACAGGTAAAAATGCAAAAACATGTTTTTTAAATATACTCCCCCCGCATCGTGCATAATTGTAGTAACTGTATGAATTGGATGATATTTAGGCTTCAAATTGGTTATTAATTATTCTTGTTATTAATCTGACTTAATATTTAAAAAAATGTTTTCATTCACACACACATAATTACTTCCTGAGTTCACTGACAGGTTTTGGTAGGTAACTCACACCTGGTAGGAGCCGCTGTGCTGAACCCCAGCTGGGACCCTAACTTACTCACTCGGATAACGGTAGTAGAAGTCATTCTCATAGTTCTTGGTCTTGTTTTCGTGCAGTTCTTTGTGCCACTTCAGGGCATCCGTTTCATTATCGTACTTAACCAGCACAGCAAACAGAATGATGAGGGCCACCTCCAGGATGATGCAGGTAATGGACAGCCTCAGCCGCATGTTGGTCTCGTGGCGAGCCATGTCTCTGTCCTGCCACCTTTGATGCCGGGACCAGAACGACCTCACAGCTCTACTGAGTGTGACAGGGGAAATTGCTCAACGTGGATTTTAATGAATGTCAAACATCTCTCCGGTAGTTGACACCTCCAGTCTTATTTGACCAATAGGGATTGACAGAGGATGTTAGCCCCTCCTCCACCTGCTTTAACTTTTTTTAAGGTAGACTATGGAGTTTGTTCAAAATGTTCCCTTTTCCTCATTAAGAATGTACTGTTTTTTTGTAATTTATATATCGCATTCCCCTTTCAATAGAAAAAAATATTTATATTCTCAAATTATGACATAATAAAACTTACAGTATATAGTTTAAGAATTCATAAGAAATTCAGCTACTCACCATGTTGCAGATTATAAATGGATGACTGGTTTCCCAATAGTAGGGCAAGGCGATATGGACAGAAGAAATCATATCTCGATATATTTTGGCTGAATGGCGATATACAATATACATCTACAAATTTTTATGAGATAAGGTAAAAAATTCATTCGTAAGTCAAAGCAATACCAAACTTTAAGTTTAACAAGATAAAGGTTGATGTCAAGACAAATTAACTTATAATTAAGGCCTACAGTATCTGAATGCGCTTTCAATAACAATGCAAATGTAACAAAAATGCTTAAATGCCTAAGTGTTTTGCAAATGATTAGAAATGATAAGAAAATGTAGGATACAGCACAACAATAAAAATGCTATAAAATAAAAGGAAATAGGCAAATAATGACCTGTCACTTACATGCTCTCCAATGTTTTAACAAACAAGTTAATAAACTGGAACCTATAACAAGCACATTTAGGTTTCCCTTAACAAAATGTGGCATACAACTGTGCAAAGAACCAAAGCTTGCAAAGCCAACATATCTCGCAAAGTAGCTCATGCTGCGGTGGGCTTATCTAAGCATTTCATTCTAGCCTAAAGATTTTTATAAATACAGTACTTCCCTAGCATCTGCTGTTCACCAAGTTAAAATTGATATGGCACAATAACTTGCAGTACTTGCACTGGCAGTTTAAAAAGAACATCATGCTTTGTAACCGGGTTACTTAAATACAATAACTAATTACAGCTCTTCTTTTCATACACAGGTTCAGCGACACGCAGACCACAATCCATCCAAACCCGTTAATAATAGCGAATCGTTAAAATTATTTTTTCACATCAACAAGTGTCCGTGTGCAGTTCATATACCTATCGCATTGTCCGACGTACTTATAAGTTTATTCTATTTCCGTAGCCTGCTCGAGCGGCGAAGTTAAGCTTGTCACAGCACGCGGGCACGCGCGTGGGGGCGGGGCCGCCAGCACGGCAGTGCACGCGCGTGGGGGCGGGGTCGCCAATAGAGCAGGGGAGCCTGCAGCAGACAGTGAGGGAGGCCTTTCCGCAAGACTGAAACGGAGCTACATTTGAAAGCTTTAAAACTTAATTTAATGCTATATAAACGATCCCTCTTCAATCCATACCCCGCTCTGTATATCCCGATATATTTTATCTCGATATACCACCCAGCCCTATCCAGTAGCATAATATTATATAATTTGTGTGGGATGGCGACCCCGTCGTGAGTTATATTCCCTGCCTTGCGCCTATTGTTTCTGGAATTGGCTGGGGCATACCTAGGGGCGAAATGTGTTGTGAAATGTGCTATATAATAATGAATTGAATTGGAGTTGAACAGACTCCGGACCCCCCTGACCCTGTATACGATATGCGGTATTGAACATCAATTAATGTTTTATATAGTCATATAAAATAAAAAAAGATGTACATTTAGATAATGACTGGCATCATTCCAGTGGGGGTGGGGGTTGCCACAGTTTTAATATCACTGCAAACAAACTCACAATGAGTCCCAGAGTGTACAATCATTAGCACCCAGAAATGCAATGCAGAGTTATAGCATGCCTAGGGCGTATTTTAGGAACCATAGGGCACAAGGTAGGGTACACCGCTCACTTGGGACTAGTCAAGTCTACACACACAATTGCAGGCTAATAGCAATTTAGAAAAGACAATCCACCTAATCTGCATGTACTTTCTGAGTGGGGGAAGGAACCGGAGCTCCTGGCAAACATGCAAATTTCACAAGAAGAGGGAAGAACCAGGGATCAAGCCCATGACAATGAAGGTAGGAAGACAGTATCTACCTGAGCCACCTCGCTGGTACATTAGTCATGTTGGGTGCTTTGCGAGAGTAGGTGTGTCTCTTTGGGAAATTAAACAGGACAAAGGAGTGCTGGCGCTAAAGTACTTTGGTGAATTAAATCCCCCTAAAAAATAAAAATTCACCTATATATGTATATATATATATATATAGAGAGAGAGAGAGAGACAAGGATTCAGTATAGACACTGTTTGCTACAGTTTCTGCTAGGGGCAGGGCTGTGCAGAGACTTTCTGGTGTTGAAAAGTTAAAAAACGGGCCACTTCATACCTTTAAAGCTCAAGCAAAAGTTTGTCTTAAATGGGGACATATATTCAGCCCTACAAGGCAAAACACAGTAATATGCTGGCACTGAAACTCTGAAGAAGGGTGTTTCGTCCCTGTTTTAATGTGGCTTTTGTATTTACTGTAATTTTCA
>JAODKN010000134.1:14979532-14996445 GCA_026774425.1 Petrocephalus zakoni | reverse complement strand
GCCACCCTGTCATACTCCGTTACACCCTGTCATACTCTGTTACACCCTGTCATACTCTGTGCCACCCTGTCATACTCCGTTACACCCTGTCATACTCTGTTACACCCTGTCATACTCTGTGCCACCCTGTCATACTCTGTTACACCCTGTCATACTCCGTTACACCCTGTCATACTCTGTGCCACCCTGTCATACTCTGTTACACCCTGTCATACTCCGTTACACCCTGTCATACTCCGTTTCACCCTGTTACACAAGTTATTTTTAAACATTAATTTGATAGCAACATTAAATGTTTGCCACATTTTTGTGTTATTTTGCGAGGTGAAGACCATTAACAGTATTTGTGTGTTTTTGTGAAAATGTTTGTGTTTGTGTGTATTATTTACCACATTGTCAGTAAAAATTGGTACAAAAATGACAGATTCTTAATATCAAGCCATATTCTATTCATCAATAATTGTTTTGTTATTGTTTCTAGAATAAAAATACTATGAGGTAAGGGACCTATAATCTTCAAGAAAAGCTTATTTTTATTTAACATTTATATTACTAACATTTCGTGATGGATATGTATATGTCCCTAACAGGGTGGAATACCTTCACAGTCAGTGCCTGACTAATGTACCCATAATTATTATAGTTTGAGTCCCTGAGCGAGACCAATATGCATTCCTAATAGTTAAGCTTGCGACTATTCTGAATGCAAAAAACATGAGAAACATGTAATTGTTTTCCAAAAATTATGAGGCGAACATGTTACCGGATAAAAGGAAAGACTCCAGCTGTGCCCTAGGCAGCTGCCTAGTTTGCCTTTGCTCATACCAGCCCAATATCAGACCCATTTGCTTCAACACTGTGCGTCTCTCTCCATGGAGAGAGCAGCTCACTACCTCTCACACTGCAAACTGGCTGCTCTAGTGCCACACACTATACGCTGATGCGATCAAAGAAAATACCAATTTGTTAGGAAACTACAAATACTTCAGAAAGCCATGCATAACAATGAGGCTGTCAGAGAAATTTAAAACATTGTATTTACATTACCATATGGATTTCTATTGACACTGTCTGGCTTTCATTATTACTCTCAAAATACTGCAGTGATGTAACTGAAACAGAACTATCTAATTTATAGTACTGTATCAAATTACTAGCTGTCCATAATATTGGAGGAGGAAAAGAGTATATGCTGATATCAGAGTGGTATCTGTTATCATTTGATTAATATATGAATATTAGACACAATTAACAGACTGTACACAAACAAATTAGCAAGGGAAACTTTATCTGTCCTACTTGAAAATCAGTCTTTGATTTTGTTTCTGCTGATGAATTATATAGTCATATATGGCCTTTATAGTGGGATTTTTCAGAGGGTGAAAGAACATAACGGGAATGTAATACAGTATTGTTAGCCTATATGGATGAATAAAGCATTTTAGCTCTGTTGTCAGGACACCGCTAATTCACTGTATGTACTGTAGGCTGAGCTTCTAAGAATAATGAGAGCAACGATGTAGGGAACTTTGATTTTATGCTGGATTTATCTGAGCAGCTCCCAATATTTCAGATCACCCCCCCCCCCACCCCCTCATCAGCTCTAGGCACGATCACGGCACCGGCCATTTAGCATTTAGCTTCCCCATGCTGTAATCATCTGTAAAAGACCCTCGTTTACCAAGCCATAAATTGCTGATGCTAGGACGCTCGACGGCTATAGGGATAAATATTCCCCCACGGAGTCCTTATGATCGTGAGAACGGCATCTAATCCTGATGTATGCTCCTGTCCTGCGCGGCTGCGACGTGACCAAAATGCTTCTCCCTGCCCCCACCCCAAGCTTCCACACCTTTCACCCCCTACAGCTTACCCCACTCCCAGGCTCTCCATCCTTCTCCCACCCCCCATTGATGTCTTGGGCCACGGGCTGATAGAAATTATTGATTAAATCTGTGCAACTCGGACTCCGAGACCCACCGAGGCTGGTTAACCCCTTCAGTGCAGGGGTTTGCGGTGTGACGGCTGTTTTGTGTGTCTGAATACTTTACCACTGACACCCGCCGCATCTTATTCAAGCCTGTTGTCGATTTGATTGTTTTGGTTACCAGGTGATAACTGTATGCCAGCCTGATCCTGCATGCTTTACAAACACCCCAAAGTAGATAGATAAAAAAATCTGCTCCTATTATATAAAAATGTTATTTCCTATCCTGTTGTTCCACATTTATGTCTGGTTTCATGGGTGGTTTTCTGTCATTTTCCTCCTTCCTGGGCTTGGCAGACCTGGGGGTGACCCTGGGGACGACCCTGGGGACCTTTGCACACTAAACACAAAAGTGGACTGAGCAGTATAGCGCTCTGCATGGTTTAAATAAAGGCTTGCAAAATTGGGCATGACACACCAGAAAGTCACACTACCTGGTACCAGGAACTGTAGGCTGCCATAGACATCCGTCACCTAATTCTCACCAGATTATTCAAATCCTGCAGCAATTTCTCCCATTTGTAATAATTTATATGTAAAAAAATATATATCAATACAATAGATACATGTAATGAAGGAGTCTCACTGATTTTAGCTAGGAACCAGTATTACTAGTAACATCATTTTAAACTTGGCTAATAGGTAAAACTTCTGCTGACTGGCAGTGAGTACGGGGCGCTGTGCATCTTAATAGAGGGTGGGTTTTCAGGCCGTAACTGCGTTTGGATGAGTGTGTTGTTCTTTCCCAAGCAAATCAATACTGCCTGGTAATTAAGCAAAAGGGGTCATTGGGAAACCAGTCCTTTGCTGAAAGCTGGTTATGACAAAAAGACAGCAGATTTTCCTAAATGCTTAATTTGTCTGAGTCAAATGCTCAAAGTTTTATATTAAATTCTGGGGACTGTCATCCTACCCATACAACCCAAGAGATATTTATGCAACCCTATTATGCTATCCATACTTCCCTGGGACTATCCATACTGCCCTGGGACTATCCATATTACCTGGGGACTATCCATACTACCCTGGGACTATCCGTACTGCCCTGTGATTATCCATACTGCTCTGGGACTATCTATATTGCCCTGTGACTATCCATACTACCCTGGGACTATCAATATTGCCCTGGGAATATCTGTACTGCCCTGTGACTGTCCGTACTACCCTGTGACTATCCATACTGCCCTGGGACTATCCATCTCTGCTTCCTGGGATCAGTGCCAAGCCCTAGACTTTAATATGCAAACTTGACTTAGACAAGCAGTTATGGTAAATGAATGGAATACAATTTAAATCCAAAATTTACTGTCCAGAATTATTTAGTAGTAAATAACCTTAAACTATAATGTGGAAAATATACAATATAAATGTAATCTCTTTTGCAAATTAAACAGTTTTGTCAGCAGTTCCTTGTGCATGACAACCTGTTATTAGACTCATAAACGATACTGGAACACACTGAGTAGGCTTAACAGCATCACATTTGTAGAGCTGGCCTAACCAAAAGAGCACATCTTCAGGGTCCTTACAGGAAAAAGGCGGTTCTCAGCATGGTAAATGGTTTCCTCGTGTCCTTTCGTACAGACAGTAAAAGCGACACTCTTCCAGTCTCCAGTGTCTCGGTGTCACGCTGCACTCTGAGACATGAGTACGAGTCCCTCTGGGATGTTCATGGACACCAGCTGACAATGGTGCTACAGTGAAGGCTGCGGTAGGCTCGCTGATTTTTATTTTCATTCTGGCACAGCAGAAATATATATCTTGGAAGAACACAACCGTACTTCTCAAGGCGATGGGCCACTCAGCCCATGAAAGGAACAGGAACACAGGAGTGTTGAGTTTCAGACATTTTGTTCCACTGTGGCCTCAGTATCGCACGAGGACAAGGTACGAGGTAGTCATTACACTCATAGAGCATTTTGCTTACATGCCTCACACGTAAACTACACCATGTTTGTGGGTAGCTAGCAGAATGTCAATTAGGTGTACCATAAGCAAAATGATCAAACACTAGTGAAATGATCAATTATTGTCAATTAATTCTAACAAAATTTATCAATTTCATGCTTGAGGTAAGTTATACCAGTGTAAGGAAATATAATATATCTATAGAACAATGCTTCTTTATGGAAATACCCAAAATATGATCCATACCAAAAATATTCATATTCATAAAACATATTTTTTGCAATATAAATTCTTGACATTAACTATTTTTTTTGCACGCTATTCACTGAACACAGACCCTCATTTCAGCCTGTAATCAGTCTCTGAATGTTATTTGCACACAGCGAAATTCACGTTACAGCTCCATGTTATCTATGTATATTTGTTTTTACCTCTTTATCGCAGTATTTAAAAAAATATTATATAAATAATATATAAATATATAAAGTGATCAGAGGAATTATGTGCACTTCCATACTGGGAATAGCATGTGCTTATATATCCTATGGTGGCACCCTGGTGTCAGGCAGGACACCCTTTGTCTTGTGCAGATTCCGTTTTAAAGGGGAATATAATATACTGGGAAGGACAAATTAAGTGCTGCTCATGCTTCGGACAAATGCACGTTAACTGTGTCAGCACTGGTGCATGCTGCAGGGATGGTGCATGCTGCAGGGATGGGACTGTGACAGGCAAACGGGACTAACGCCTTCTCGGGGTGCCCATCCGCTGCCCAGCTCTTACCCTCCAGCCGCAGCGATGCCATCCTCTGGAACTCGGGCTCCTGTAGCCACCGGGACATCCTCTTGAAGGTCTCGCGCCCTGACTTCAGCTTGCCCCACGGTTTCGGGTTTCGAAGGAGGTCAGACAGGGTGCCCTGTGACCTGCACAGCACCCGCTCTGCGAATATCGCCTGGGGGATGCTGTAGCGCTTCAGCTCTGTGATGATCCTCTGTGCCACTTCCTTGGTGTTGATCTCCTCGCCGCACCCTCCGCTACTCTGGGAGTTAGCTAGAGCGCCATCGCCAGGCAGGGAGGTCGAGCGAAGCTCCCCGCCTTTCGAACCCTGCTGGTTTACGGGCTGGAGCTGATAATGATGGCCGCCGTATACGGGAGGGTGGTGGCTGTGAAGGTGCTGGGGCATCTCCGCCTTGTTGAGCTGATGACCGATGCCAGCGTCGCCCAGCACCTGAGGTGACGTCTCCCGCCCAAAGTCCACTGTCCGGCAGAACACGTTGCCACTATGTACCTCGTATCCACTGGGGAGTGTCTGTCCAGCGACATCCGCGCTGTTTGCCAGACTGCCATAGCCGTGCATGGCTGCCCCTAAACCAGCACATGGCGGAGAAAGACTCTGAGAGATGCCAAGATCTTTCGCATAGGGGTTGTAGAAACTACTTCCAAGGCCTCTGTCCTCACGCATGAGTGTAAAACTCCCAATAACGTTGCTGACCGGCAAACATGGATGATGGTGATGGTGGTGGTGAAATTTCTCCTCTAGGGGCTGGAGCGGCGTCAGCGTGGTGTACGTGCTCCCGCAGCTGTTCGGGGAGTCCACCCCATAGCCGAGCGCGGACAAGGAATGATCCAGCCTTTGAGCTCGATGTTCAGGGTCCCCCAGAGGCATTAGGGATCCCCCCAAAGAAGATCTTGGGAAGGCATCAAAAAGTTCCCGAGAATGTAGCATTGTGCTCCCATCATTGGACTGTGCAAGTTCACTATGGCTGTGAAGTGACAACTCTGCAATATTCCCATCCATCTTTTTTTTTTTATTAATTTGGCTTATTTTGTCCGGTTTGCAATTCTGATGTCTTCCTATTGGTCTTCTTTTCTATTCCGGAGTTCACACAACTTCAGATTTAGGGTATTAAAAATGAAAACAATTCCCCACTCTATGTAAGAGCAAATAATGAAGTTTCTATGATATTATTTATTCCACCATGATTCATGAACCTTGATCATAACCAGTGGCTTCAGTAACACTGATATTAATTTCATTTACATATCAACAATCATCCTCTTATTTCTTTGTCTTGCCAACAGACCCTTCTGGCTTGCAGCCTGCAGGGGGGAAAAATCTGTTACCGGGTATAACAAACTCTACATTGATTACTAGCCTTCACCATTAATTGTTATCTTCAAGCATAAAATTAATTAACCAGTTCATTAACGGGAAATATAAGTTAACTAAAGAAAATATAGTTTCATTTGCATATGAAATTAACCGCGATTGCTTAATTGGCAAACAAAAGTTGCCTCGCTTTCTTTAAGTGGCTAATATTTAATGAGCAATTAATTAGCCTCCACCATTGGGTTGCCTACCTCACGTAGCGGTCGATGATCGTCGGGGACGCTGGACAAAGCGACGAAGATACATTTGACTGCGGGGGAAAAAACACGGGACCGAATAAATACGATGGCCGGATTACAGCGTGTTTCTCATTGATTATTCCAAAAACGCGGGGACGCCAGCTAGTCGCATCTTTCCCGTCTCTCTGCTCGTCGCTCTTCTGCCCGCAGGTCCGCGCACCGCCACAAAACTGGTCAGCCTAGGGTCTTGGGAGACAGATGTGTTGGAAACACTTATATGTATTGAAAGGGGAGGTCAAACAATCAGCCTCCAAACAATCGACTGCGAACCGCGACGCCTCTTCCGACGTCAAACGACGGCGCTTTGTTTCATTTTTTCTTAAAGAATCCGGTGACGCTCGCAGCCGCCGTTTCTACCTGCCCGCCTGGCCGCCGTTTCCCCACATAGTCCGACTCTCCGCTTTCCTCCCGATCGCACAGCGGTCCGTTTCTGTGCGTCACTTGCTAAAAAATCTGACAGATGTGCAATGAAATTCCAACTTCAATTAACCCTTTCGCGTCAGCAGGCGTGTGGATGGAAGGGGGCGGAGTTGGGTGAAGACACAAACATCTCCAGAAATCCCTTTTCACTGGATTGCTTCCACTCAGGACTTGTAATAAGCACGAATTGTTTAATTAAGACCGCGGTAGGAGTATCTTAATACTAGAGTAGCCTATAGTGACAGTTTTTCAATCAAAGCGGCAAAGATTACTTTTACCAAATGATATGTATTTTTGTAATATAATAATAACAATTACATTATTTCCTTATTAGATTTCTACTATTGATTTGCCTTTTTCTACAACTTACGTTGTAAACCTGTATTTGATGGCTATTGATTTATGCGTATTTCACTGTTTGATGGCGCCCATCATGTTGTTGGTTATTGTTAAAAAATAATTCTAGTGGTCAGTCTGTAAAATATTTATCTCTACCGACAAATATATTCATATATGATATTAGCATTTTCTGATCCGGCTAAAAAAGTGGAAAATTTAGATTTAGTGCGTACTCACTGTATAAGATGTAGATTCCCATACCAAGGCTGCTACAAATAACATCATTTGCCCTGTTCAATAAATTGTTTTACTCGAAGTATTATTTAAATAACTGTTTTCGCCTTTAAATCTGAAATGTACCATTTCTGCAACATTTTGCGCGATAAATCATCAATTCATTTAGCATTACTGGTTTTTATGGCGCATTGAGTATGTCAGGGTATTATAAATGGAATGTTGCTAATACGAAGCACGATAAACGAACCGATGAAATGAGACTGAATTTAATTTTCGGAGAACAGCTATTCTGTTCAGAGTGCGGTGTGGGACCACTGTTTTCTCTGACCAGATGCTGCCTTATCGATCCATTGCAAGAATGGGTAGATGGAGAGTAGCTGGAGGTAAAATGGTCAGTGGATTCTGTACGGATATAAAAGGGTTTTGAAGAGCCAGAGGTGAAAGTTCACCTTCTGTTGTCGTTAACATTAGAGTGGACATTCGCCCGGCCCTCGGCGGACACGCACCACCTTCCCTCAAAAACTGAAATAATATAGAGGCCTAATGTTTGTTAATATATAGGCTACGTCCTATAAACGGTTTAATCAGAGTTTTATCATTCGCCTGCATAATATTATATATTGGGTATTCCATGATATTGTAGTTATATGCAATATTTTTGACCACGTCGGTAAAACCAGAAGTAGCCGAAACGCCACGATTTCCCTGTAGCTTCAGAATAATATGCTGTTTGAATTGGTACTGTTATTTATGTTATGATATGTAGAATTATTCTATATTATATAAACCTGCTCATCTGATTATATAATGCTGCGACCCATTTCTTGGTAAATTCAAGAATAAATATTTTGACATTTTATGGCTCTTATTACTTATAGCCAATAAATGTGAAATAGATACTGAAACGAAATAAATTACTTAAATCAGTAATTAATCAATAGCCATAAATATCATCCTCGTATAAAAACACGGCATTATCATGTGTTGTAGAATGTTGTTAGCACAGCGCATACGTTATAGCAACAAATAAAATGACACGTAATTGCTTTATTTAAATTATTACTTAAGTTAAAGGCCACACCCAGATGTAGTGGGCGCCTTTTGACAGAAACTACAAATAAGCTAGGCCTATAATTTAAAAGGTTTGGTGTTTCTTTTGCCAATTTTTTAATACAACATTTTGGATCGAAAGCGAAGGCCTATGTGAATAATTTCAGCACTTCGCATTGTGAACAGTTCCGTGTTGCCTTTTCAAAGAATTATATTCTGAATTTGAACGTTGTTAAAATGCTTATTTGCAATTTCGAGAAGTGTCTCAATTCACGGGTCCCAATAATACCGTAATATACCCTAACTAAACATTTCTTGTACTCAGAAGGCATTTAACCAGAGAACTAATTGTTAAAGCAGAGCTTTAATTTTTTCTTAGTTCTTAACCTTCATTGCTAGTATCGGCTACAGGCCTACTGGTACCGTTTTATGCTACTATTACAATGTTTAACCTACCTGCATGTGAATAGAGTTAAGCAGTCATTTCATTCTCACTGCTTGGTTTATTATTATGTAACCTGCTATATACTCGTTTTTTTCCTGTAGCAATCCACCATGGAGGACCCTTGGAGCTTTTGGAATTTTCAGGGTAGTCGTTGCCCATGTAGATGATGTCGGTGGTGAATGCATGCATACGCCAGCTCCCGTTTTGTAAAAACATCAACGTTTTAAAACCTCGTGTAACAGTGTTCAAATCTTAGATGCATCAATAAATCTTTTACCCACAACTTGTGATCATATTTACAAAGCAGATTTATGGCGCAGTCTCCACTTAAAATCATAAAATAATATTGTTTTTTTTTTTTTTTAATTTTCGCGTTATTTCTCGACCACGGCCCAAATGTCACCTTAACCCTCCTTTGCAGTTCTGTCGTTTTTCAGTTAATCCCACCTCTGGTTATATTTCTTATAATGATTAGACAAACATAAATTAGACGTCTAGGGCGCGTTATGTGATTGTTATTCTTGGACGCAGTCAAAGGCGTTATTACAGAAATTTGGACCAACAGCTCTGTAATAATGAGACTAAATAACAGCTTTCGGTGATAGTAGTTTGTCGTTAAAGTCTTTATTATAATCCACATGGCAATACACAATTGTGGGTTCACATAAAATAAGGCATCAACAAAATTCGGATGGGTATCGGAATACATTATTTAAAAGTCCAGTTAATATATAATGCTACACACACACTTTTATTTATACAAACACACGCTATAACTGCATCGTGTAGTTAAATGCTATTATATGTAGAAGATATTTTTAAATACTCTTAGCAATAAACAGCTGAAACAAGCCAAGAAGTATAGCCAGTATATTATCCAAAAATCAAAATCAATAAAATCAATAATTGCTGTGCCGCTATTAATGAATGACCTCAGCGAATAAGAAGCAGATTTTATTTCAGTTTAAGACAGTAACCCTACCTTAATTTAAAATAAAATTGCATTGCACTTATGGGGAGAAAAGCAAATGAACAATTTAAAATCTTTAATTTATAAATATATTCTAAATATTTTCGCTGTTGAAAGCACACTTCCGTTACAATGGAAAGAAAGGAAATATACCTCCCCTCCAAAATTCGTGCTGAATAACATAGCTTGCGGACATTTATTTCATTATTGTTTAACTGTAATAACAGCCAGTACATTATTCTATTCTATGTAAAACAATAGTGTATCAAATAGATAGGGTGATATGACTGATATTTGGTAATGTGTATATATCTGGAATTAAACATGGTCAGTTACAACTTAACTACACTATAAAAGAAAACTGAGGACTACTACTACTACTACTACTACTACTAATAATAATAATAATAATTATTATTATTATTATTATTATTATTATAAAAAATGTACAACCAATATATTTTACCACACAGTACCACAGGCATCTAAAAGCATGCCATAGATAGGACTTAAGTACATTTTAACATCTAATGATAATGTGGTACTGAGATTTTTGAAGAGAATAAATACAAAAAAAAATAATTTTTACAAAAGGTACATGAAGCTTCTTAATACCGACGAAGTTTCACGCAACCGAGGACTGAAAGTATCGACCTGCTGCAATTCGTAGCTAAGTGTGGAAATGTACATGGTTCCAGTCATAAAAAAATTAAGTGATCGTTATCCACGAGTGAACTTTGCTACAAGTTTTTAAAAACTAACATGACTATATCTTGTACCTACAGTTCAAGGGTGAAGATTTGGGTAAGGACGAATTGGACATGTCCTACCAATATCGTGGGAGTACCGTGTGTGTTTCGGGAGGCGGGGTGTTCGGAGCATATCAATCGTGGACTTTTGTTTAATTTTTTAAAATGCCATTGTATTTAATGAATCATCTCATTCCAGCTGAGAAACGTGATATATACAATTTGGTAATATCTGGTTTATACAATTCCACTAAATTCTCAATTCCTTTATAAGTGTTACATCCGTTTAAAATGATGGCCATTCCGAAAAGTGATGATAATTGAACTGAAGCATCACATTACATGTATTAAATTATTAATGCCGATAAACCCTCATTAAAAAATCGCCAGTCTATGGGTATATTTATTTTAGTTTTTCCTGAAGTTTTTACAAGGGGCAAAAGCGCTAAAATGTGAGTAGAGTAGGTTAACTTCGAAGGAAGAGATTCAAAACTGACCCCTAGGAACATCCCGAACTACTTTTACAAAGTTTTCATCGCAGATAAATTATTGCTAAAAGGATAAAAACGCGCCATGTCAACATTTTAACATTTATTTTAACATTTATTGTCTCATCAATACAATAACTGCATTCTGTGTGTGCGAGATTATTATTATTATTATCATTATTATTATTATTGCGGTGTTGTTGTTCTGTTCTCCGTTTTTCATATTATGTAACTCATAATCTGAAGCAGTTTACCACACCTGTCAGGACTGACAATAATAATTATTGTTAAAAAAGAAAAAACTGAACGCACCATAGGTGTGTTGCCACAGGCCACAAATCACGTTCTGGAAATTAGCTACCGTGCTGCAGTTTGATGAGGTAATACATCACTTATTACCTGCCTTTTAACAATTAGTTCTATTAAGATTTTCACTGATATAGGCCTACTCATCGTTATCAGTTTCCATGATTGCCTATATAATATAAGCTGCCATTTCTCTCTTTTCAGGTATACAATGTTTTAGATGTTGGCGGTACTTAAGACACGAAACAAGCTTGGGTCCTGGGCCAGTCCAGTTACCACCGCTTCTTAAATTTTACAAAAATGTCGTAGATTTTCCTTTGACAGAAAGGCCCTATAGATAACTGTGTAAGTTTAGCACAGCACAAACCCGATGGAAGTTTTATACCATACAGGAGCAATATGTACGGTATACACACGAAGGACGTTTCCGTTTTTACGCGTACTCCGTACGCATATCCCAGAAGGATAACGCGTTTATCTTGTAGGCCTATATATAATTATGTTATTTGGCACGTATAACCTATTTCTGTTCCTTGTGTACAGGAATTGTTGGTTTCCCACACCAAACATTATTAGTATTATTGTAAGCTGTATACATTTTACATTTACTAATTGCGGTAAATTTTGTTTAACCTTATTGTTACGCGAGGCTTCGTATATTCAGGCCTTTTTAGTGAAAGCAATGATAAAGACAATATATTAATATTAATAAAGAATATTAATATAATTTATGAATGCAAACCGAAATAAATTATATGATAGCCTAAGCTTTCATACTCTTTACGTCGCAAACGCGTTATCAATATTGTGTACCCTAAGGACCTGAAGGTGTTCGATTTGTTGTAAATTGCAATGAACAGCAGGCCTATACAATCTCCACATAAAGTTATGCAATTAAACATATCAAGCGAATGCAACGTGTAGATGTAAACATATACTCTTACTAAGTGGTAGGATCAATTTCAAAATCTAACAAGCTAAATAATTTCTTATTTACTTATTGTCTTATTCGCTCACTAATTTACCTGCACTGGGTCAGGATGCTTAGTGCTTGCAGTCGCAAAAATAGCATTTGCACACGAGACCCTCAAACTGACAGCATCCTAACGGGACCCCCCAGTTTGGCACTACGCAGTGAAATGCACGTTATACCCGTTTACATTTACAGCCTTTACTTTGAAGTTCCTGATGGGTTTGAATTTAATCAACACCGTTCCCCATCTTCTGTCTAACACGTAATCTTTTCCTGCGCACGCAAAGAAAACTATTCGTCCCGCGAAAGATTCACTCTTCCCGAGAGCGATCAGAAGCCTTGAGTTTCCCATGCTTGGCAATCGTATTTGGTGAGTTTGTGCTCCTCAGATTTTTCGCCAGCATTATTTCTTTCACGCATATAAATATAGTTTCGTAAATGTTATTCGAACTACGAGACCACATAGTCAAAATAATACAAAAGCTGTATCACATATTAAAATCTCTTGCCCATCAAGCTATGTATTATATTATTTAAAAAAAGTGAGGTCTGAAATACACGAGTGAGTGTTTAATTCTGAAATTTCTAGTCTGAAAATTCCCTAGCTTCACCTGTATTTTCACCTTCCAAGAGTACCCACCAACTTCACATCTCCACTACAATTGCCCTCCACCCCATGACTCAATGAAACAACTTATTATTTATTATTTTTTTTAAATAAACCAGCATTATGTGAACACAGGCAGACATGCAAAACACAAAGCCACCTCGGAAGTTACATACTGCACAGCTCATCCCCACAAACACAATGGTCTCACTGCTGGCTTGTCGGGCCTGCCATTCTTGCAGGCGTGGTTAGCGTGCGTGGTCTTGTCTTCCCCGGGTCAATCGCGACTTGGTTCGAAATCCCCTAATGGAGAGCTCTAGTTTTTTTGTTTGTTAGTATTGTGCAAATACCTGCCACTGTCCATTCTCCTCTTATTCCTCTGCCACAGCGTCTCCTTCACTTTGATAACCGGCAGGAACAAAGTCACCTATACCTTCTTTAATAATATCCCGATTTTACATCTACCACAGCATTCCCTTCTCGTGCCCTTTCTTCTCTTAAGCCTGGATGCTCTCATCCTTTGCCTTCCTCATTGTGAAGGAGATCCAGCATCTGTCCTGCAGCCTTCTGTGTCTCTCCCTACTCTTTTTAATCAGCATGTTAATAAGAAAGGTAACTAATCAATACATTCAATGGCTGGGCCTAGCTATCGATGCCATCTCTACCCCCTCCGTCCCACCCAGCCCCTCACACACACATAAAAGTGACGGACAGACACTCTTAGTCACCAAGTCCATTGATTTTAAATTTAAATACAACCATTAAAAAATTTAAACGGAGGAATTAACTTGAATTTCTATGCAAAATGCTGATTTGTTCTTTCTCGCTGACTTCTCTGTGAGATACGGTTTTGTTCTGAATCCTATAAATTTCATACTTCTGCAAAGGCTGTGCTGTTGTTTTTCTCATTTTTTTCCCTCTCTATTTTATTTGGATTTACAAAGTCCTTAAGGGCAGAAAATTTTGATCTCAGAGGGACAACATATCGTTCTTTGCTGAGAGATATATACATGGCTGAGGGCTTGAAGTCTCTCACACACACAAACACATGCACACACAGCCGACTTATAACAACATCACTCTGCCGACCATTCATTCCCACCCCAGGATATGGACTTAACAAACGTGTGGCTCCGCTTCTGCTGAGACTGACATGAGAAATATGGCAGAGGATCAAGGGAAAGGATGCATCACTGGAACACAGAGAAAGTTCCAGACGTGACCCCTCAGACTGACATGGCAGTGGCCTCTATGGCCCACTTACTCTATGCTTTTGCCTTCCAGAAACTTCCTCCCTTTCATTCCAAAGTTGGGTGCCTTTTCTCAGATTCCTTTGAAAACTACAATCAAAACAAGAGTAGACTGCTCGCACAAAAGATGTGGTTTATAGTCAATAATGCATATAGGTCAGATTTTGCATGCATGTGTTTTGAGAATGCAGTTATTGGTATTTTTGTTAGCATGCCATAACGACTCAAAGCAACGAATCAAAGCTGCGTCGTAACACATTTAGAAATTGCACACAGATTTTCCAAAATGCAATCAGCTCTTTACCACTAATAGGAATGGGATGTCCTGAGATAACCTGTGACTGCTGTGTGGTGTTGAATTAAACATTGATTAACTAGGGTTAGGACTAAATTCTACAAATGAAACAGATACAGGGATGAGGTATAGGACAGTTTAACATTGTATGTGTGTAAATGTGTTTCTTTCAAACCAGACATGTTCCATACTACCCACACTATCAGAATGCTTCTAAAATAATAGCTAATATACACATTATACATATACTGGTCCTTTGGCAATTGTATTATATTCCTCTCCCATCACTGAGCTGAGTTCCATGTCTGCTATTCCCAAACCACCCTAGAGGTGCACAGAATGACCACTGGCCTTGGTGACCCCCCCTTGGGCTATCGTCTCACACCAGCCAGGTCTCCATTTTGGATGTTGTTGTCGCCTAGCAACAGTAACTAGGGTGGCTGCTCAGAGGCCAGCTATTGATCCCTAAGATAATAAATGGACTGCAGCCAAACTCACCCCATCCCCTTTCTGCATGTTTCATACAATGCTAAGGCCCACATTTCTCCTCTGTTTCGTTTTGTGTACATGCACTTTGTTTCTGGTTAGTAAGGGTAAAAATAGGTGTCTCTTCTGTTATTGGAAAGCTATGGTGTATAACTGAAACAAAGTCAGCATCGTACGGCCTCTGTGTGGACCAAAGAGAAGGCAAAGGGGCACAGGTCAAACATCACCGATTCAGAGGACTGAGGACATCTCTTGAACCAATTAACTGCTGCTGTCTCAAAAGAAGGGGTTGAGTCCTTCTTAAATTTGTAATTTGTTGGAGTGTACTTCACTGGTACACATGCATGTATAATGGATAAATATTTTGTGACATCACACATGTCATTTAGGATATCAATTACAATAACTGTCAGAACTTAGCTGTTGGACATGTTTTTTTAAGTCACAACTTAAAACTTTACCTTTAAGTGTATAAGTCATGAAGCAAAACATTAAAAAGAATTTACGGGAGGAAACAAAACTGACCAGAGAACCAGAAACAGACCTGAAAACCCAGCTGTGTCGAAAGGCTAATTATCTCTATTTAGTAAGGCTGTCCTTGGCCTCAGTAGGTTGTTGGGTCATGCACATTTGAGCCTGAAGCTTGGAGGACAGCATGAACATGTGCTTTTTTAGGTCTAGTGGAAAAGTATAGAAGCAGAGACGCAGTGAGCAGAAGGGCCTTGAGCATGAAGAGGGCACAGCAGCAGTGCTTACCGGCTAGTTGTAATCTGTTTCCTGGTTTCATCCAATACATTGAAAAGCAGGATAAAAAGGATTTGTGGCCCCATCTGTGCTGAATGGTCGTGCATTGAGTTTTTTCTGTGGTCTATTCATCTAGCACCCACCTCATATCATACACATAGGTGAAATATTTCAAAAAGTGTCTTTGGTATACGGCTGAGCAACTTCTTTCATTAGGAATTGGAAGATGGGTGATGCGTGGTATACGAATACTTCTTGCTAAAACTAAATTTTCTTATGCAAATTGGAAGGAATGATTGTTCGATGTATAAAAGAGTTTCAAAATATATTCCATTTCTGAACTCTATGATATAATGCATTAGAAAAGTTAGAATTAAACAGTTTGAAATTGAAATTTGAAATATGGATGATGTTACGAATTTCAATTTTTGTTGTATTGGATCCTCTGAGTTGTAGGTACATGGTCATACAAAACCAAACGGTCCTGGATGCGGATCCTGTACCAGTCCCTGTGAATGACCAAAGAATCCCTTCCGTGTGTTTTCGCATGAGCATTCAGGCCCCACATGATTCTGGCTGCAGAGAGGAAACCACAAGCTCTGAAATTATGCGGCTAGTTTCATAGTTTGCTGGACTTCCGTATACGGAAGATCTGCGGACACAGATGGCAGCTCGGCATATGGCCGGACGTGGGCGAGGAAATGACCTTCCAGCTGGATGCTGCGGACATGTCACCAATCCCCACCGCTCTCAATCACCCTCCTCTCCCTCAGGCCAGCTGCTAGCATGGGATGCTAATGGTGTGCTCCTCCCCCAGGAGGCCGGGGAGAAGGCGATGCCCAGCTGGCTCTGAGCCTTTCACTGGTCTCCCAGATTAGGGAGGCACTAGGCTGTTGGCAGATGTTTAAACTGAACCATTGAAATGTGGTTCTTTTACTCTTATGTCTATATGCTTTAGATGCTTAGAAGTCATATTTGACTTTTACACCCAACAGGCAACCCCCAGGTTACGAACGAGTTCCATTCCCTAAGTCTGTCCTTAAGTCAAATTTTTAGGTAAGTCATAAAAATAATAATACAGTACATGGTAATAATAATATTATGCAGTAATATTAAAGGTAACTACATACGGTACTATACTGTACATCACGCACCACTGAATGCATGTGTTTGTTGTTAGGAAGCATTGTATTTAACCCAATTTTTTATATAATGTGTACGAGTTGTCCGTAACTCAGGCATTCTTAACC
>JAODKN010000134.1:14934898-14952834 GCA_026774425.1 Petrocephalus zakoni | reverse complement strand
TTTTTTGGGTGTTTTTAAAAAAAAAAAATAAAAAAAACAACATTTTTACAAAAATATAAAATACCCCCCCCCCCCCCCCCCCCCCCAAAAAAAAAAACACGACACTTATACAATTACATAATTAACAATTAAATTTCAACCGGTTCTGAGAGCGCTTTCACTCGGGATAGAGCGCTCAGCATTGACAGTTCGGTCAAGCTTTGCTTTTCGGTTCCGTTATACATGAAATACGTGATAAACTGTGACCAAGTTTGCGTTTTGCAATGTATCTTGTGTTTTCGTTGCCGACAGAACGTCAGCACAGCAGGGCAGGAGCGCAGCCCGCACGAAGAGCACATTCTGCACGTCTTCGAAGTTCCGCACGTCAATTCGTCATCCAATAAAATCCTCCGAAAGTAGCCGCGCCCACATGCCGCTCTTTGTGCGCTGTGCGGGTCCTGTCCAATCTGGTCTAGACAGAGCCATTGAAACATCAGTTAGGACATACCATCCATTGCGTAACTCGTCCTTAACAACACGTTCAGCATCGTCAAACACCATCCCACTGCAGTTTCAAAATTTCAGCGACGCATCAATGCTCTGTGTTTATAAACACACCCCCCCCCTTTAAATGTATTACTAATTTGAGGAAAGTAACGCATGCTACATGGTTTCTCAAAAATTTCCCGTAGAATTACCCCCCCTTTTGAATTATGACCTACCTATTGCCATACAGAATAACAGACGTCTATCATTTGACAGAAGGCTCACGGTACATTTCAGATAATTCCTGCAGGATTCCTTTTTACTTGAACCCATTTGTATCTGTTATTCTGAATATGCACATTGATACACCTGCCTAGTGAATCTAGAAAGCGTAACTGGTTGGCATTTTTTTCAGTGTCATATACAGACATCCCACCTTAGAGATACTGACTTCAGGGAGGCTGACGAGGGGCGTCCGTGAGGCTGGGGGTGCTGCTCGGTGCTTGCCTGGTATTGCCGCAATACCGTATATATATTGCCGACTGATGTGGGGGCGGCTGGGCGGGCAAGATTTGCTGACCGGGGCTAGAGAGTGGTGGTGAAATCTGGGGTCAGGTTGCAGTGGTGAAACTACTTCCTGCTGTTAAAATTTCCGGGACATTATGTATCATTTGCAGGTGTAAAGGAGCTGCTGGAATTTCTGGGAGAGGTGGGATGTCTGCATATAATTTCGATTTCATTTGAAGTTGTATTGCACACCCCATTAAACACATAAGTCTACATTATTTACCTATCTAGAAATGGTGCATTTGATAGTGATAAATGTAAAGTAGGTGGAAAGACCTGTTGCACGCGAAACAGCCATTGTCTAGTGCAGCATAATACTAAAGTAATCCACCTAAATCATAAACATACCGAATATGATATTAACCTACACACCTCAAATCTTAAAAAGTATAAAGACTGAAATATTTCTATATAGGTACAATTATGTTAGAATGACATTAATTCTTCAACCAGTGTCCTTAAAGAATTGTACTTAAACTGACCTGACACGGTGTATTATGCAAATTCTTAATTGATAATAAGCAGTAAAATTGCGTCCCTGCTCTGGAATATATCTTAAGGGAAGACATGATGGAAAAAACACTGTGTATTGTACATTTGCTCAAAATTGGCATGAAAAGGTCAGGCCCAGGCAACTTTGAGTAAATGCTATTTCCTCTGCAGTGATAGGGGGTGATCTCTGGATAAGGATTCGGAGCTCAGGTTATGCCAGCACAAATAGGATTTGATCTGCAGACCACTTTCATTGTGTAGCTCACAAAGTACCATCTGGTACCTGGTACCATCGCACCTGAGTTATGCCATGGCCATGTAGGGTAATCTGTGTACAATTCAGTGCCTTGATATGAACCAGCCATCAAGCTCCATAAAGCCCTTTACTTAATTTAGAGAAATGTACAATTCAACCTAAAGATTATTTGGTCCCGGTTACATCAATTGCACAGAATGATGCTGCAAAAATGATTTCAGTCTAGAAATGAAGCAGCATTTTTATGGTCAGGCTGGCGGCTGGAACCCAAAGCTTGCCATGAGCCTGGTAGCTGCCTTGTTTTTTGCCACCTTGTTTGCCAGGATTCCCTCTTGTGTCTTTGCCAGTCGTACAAACACAGGGCCGATGTGCAGGCGCCAGGAGACTCTCCATGGTGATTCTGCACAGTGGGCTGCATGCTGGCATGGAATCCACCCCTGCGCTATCCCTAGTGCCTGCCTTGTTACAACACTCTGTTCAGGAAGGGTGTGTGAGTGGTGTGAATTGAAATGATATGGAAAAACAACATTCGCCGTGACTGAGGATGCACGTGTCTCTGTTGGAAAAACACACAAATGTATTCATTATTATTATAAATTGTATTAATTCATTATTATAAATTATTAACTGAAATTAAATACTAAAGGGCTTTCGCATTACCTCTACAACCAATTTAGAGTTTGTGAGTGTGGAATAAGAGCTTACTTAAGTATATAATAGGTATAATATGAAATATATATATTGTTGAGTTCTTGAGTAGGCTTCATAGAATTGCAACTCTCCTAATGAAGCTGCAGTTGTGTTTCCACAACTGTTTAAAGCCCATTTCTTGTCCAAGGACTGTTGCAGTCCCATATTACATGCAAAACAACCTTTATCTTCCTATCTTCAGGTGTATTATTGAAGCCACAAGCTACATTCACTTTTAGCGAACAGCTGTCACCATAGCGTTATTTCCAGTCAGTCAGTTGAAAATACAGTTGAGTGGTATTACTTGGGATTGAGGCCTGTTTAGTTAAAGTCTCAATAGTTGTCTTTATAGGTGATGTGTTTCCAGCGTGAAGAACAGGTGGTGTAACGTGTGTGCTCACCTTACATCAGCCTCCGTCTTGTGGTGCGGAAGACACACTCGACACAACAAAGCTGCCTTCTATTTTAAATGTTAAGTAGCCCTTGGGGAGAGTTGGCAAAATAGAATGGACATTCTAATCAATTCATAAGAAAATTAAACAGCCAAGAGAAGGTACGAGAAACACGAGTACCTCAAAGGGAAAATCTCTGGGTGTCACTGCTTATACCACTTACAGGTACCAATGATGTTCCTAAATTGCTTCTTATGGGAGCTTAAAATGTTCAAACAATGAAACAGTTATGATACTATTTAGAGTTTTAGAAGTTCATTAAGATATTAGCCATAAGTTAACCAGTGGGGTGTCCTGAGACACTTTGAGGACCTCTTCAGGACAATTCAGATATGCATTTTTGAGAGTGATTATTTATTTATTTGTAGATTTTGGACTACACCCACGTTTGTTTAAAAGTTTGAGTTATGAATCAAAGTGTAGTGTAATGTAGTGATTGTGATTTTTAATGAGTATAAATGTTGCAGAAGAACCAGAAATTGAATTAATATTCCCTTGTATTTTTTTGTCAAATTTATCCGTTAGAATATATGGGTAATGATTATAAATTTTGACATATGTACCCTTTGCTGACACATCTCAACTTTATTTAATATTCCACATGAAACATGGCTCTGCTCTTCAGAAGACCATGATCTCAAGTTGAAGTATTTATTTTTATTTTGACCACATTTTATTTTGAAATTAGTAACAGATGCTTTATCTAAATTGATAGCTTACAGTTGTTCGTGTGGCTGAATATGTCCAAAAGTAAATGTCTTGGCAATGTAGAGCTTTTGCAATTCATTTGGCATTTGCTGACTCAAGATATTTTCGTTTACACTCACAGCAACATAAATGTCTTATATCACAAGAAATAGCTGTTGAACCAAACAAACTCTAACCAGATTCACTAATTAGGGTGCTTGTGTTTCTCTCAGAACAACTGAATAAAACTGAGACCTGCAAATATTGCTGAACATGGTGCAAATATGAAAATCACATCCTGCTTCTACAGTATGAGCTTATTTTATAGTTATCTCGTAATGTGCAGGGTTAATATCAGACAACATTGTAACTGTATTTTAATTGTTAAAATGCTACCAAAAAGTAAATAACAGGACCAGAACAAATTAAAACAATAACAACAAATTAAATTAAACAATAATGTAGTGTTGGGATATTTTCGTGTTTTGTTTCTCATAAAAAAAACCTGTTCATTTAAGTAATTTAGTTTGTATAAGAAACTTTATTATTTATTTCATGCCTATAATGTTTTCCTATTGTAACCTACTTTTCTTTTTGAAAACATTGAAGAAACTGAAATCAACTGTTGCACATTAACAGTGAATGAGGAAGAAAGCAGGTGATTGGCTGTAACGTCTACTGCCTCCCCCTAGTAACAGCCCGCCCTGTTGCTTAAAACAGTAACAGATCAAAAAGCTTCTCAGAAGTCAGCTGACCAAAGTTCCCTATACAAGACAAGGGCAGACAAGGGAGAAAGACAGTCAAACTAACATAACCTAGGTCTGCTTATCCTAAGAATTATAAAAAATAAGTATTAAATAATAAATGGCATACTGAAATGAACTTTTTCAGACTCGCCTGGCCTCCTTCTGGCATCTCTCGTGTGAGAAGGCAGGCGATTAGTTGTGGCACCTTCGCAACTGCGCAAACTCAGGTTTAAACGACAAGTGATCACTGACGCGCGTTTCTCTATGCAGAGTAATCGCGGTGTTTGCGTGCGTGCGTGCGTGTGCCTGCATGCGTGTGCCTGCATGCGTGAGAAAACTCATTGGTTAACTTTCCGAAGCGTTAAAGTTTTGTTATGTTATTTCTGATTGGCTCAGTTTTAAACTTGTTTCTCACTCCCCGAAAAGGCTACAGTACGTGCCTCACGCGATTGGCCACTCCGGGCCTGGCTCCACGGACTCGCTGACATTGTACATGGATTTGGATAAAAGCGACTGCTAAATAAATAAATGAAATGTAAATGATTGACCTGTCAACACTTCTGAGGAGAACACAGATTTGAGCAGCAGAGGTAGTTGGAGATATGCCAGTGTTTATTTGTGCTCTTTCCTAAAGGATCTCAATACATTAGAAGATCAATCTTTCATTCAAGGGCGGGTTCCAGCCGAAAGTGGAAGGAAATGCTTGGGTTTATTGCTTGGAATTCGCTCCCATGGTACATATTCTGCCCTTAATGAGTATGTTTTGCAAGGAAACCAAACCACTAGATGCTTTTTGATCCTTAGAATTATGCATGCCTTTCCCCTGCCCACTCTTCACTTTAAGGGCTAAATTTATGTCATGTTTATGTTTATTTTCATTTTAAGAAATGCAGTGTCAACTGTATGCCAGCTGTTTTCCAGAACATTTTTTTAGCCCATAAACAAACTATGTTTTACAACAAGTCCTATTATGTAAATTATAATCAATATCAGTTTCAAATCTATTGTTTTTTAATGTTTATTTTTTATTTTCATTATATTGTAAATTAGTATACATTATACATCATAAATAGTAAAAGGAAGAAGTGTTTTCTAGGCAACACATTTTTATTATATCAGCGTTAAATTCTCCATGAATGGTACAGTACGTTATGCATAGAATAACTTACGTTATGCTGGTCACTTATGGTTATCAGAACTGATTCTTTTATATAGTGGTAGTTTTTAGCTGTTTTCTGAGTTAGTGTGAGGTTGTTTGTTTATGCATACCCATTAAACTGCTTAGTTTGTAAATAAGTTAAAAGAAGCTAACAAACATACATGAGCTAAATGGTTTAAGGCTACACAGAGACCCAGATAATCTCTCCATTCCTGTTCTTCGAGATCTCATTGTTGCCTTTGACATTACAGACAATGGGATTCTGCTGAATCGGCTGCACAGCTGGGTTGGCCTCTCTGGTACAGTCCTAGACTGGTTCCAACCATACCTAATTGTGTGTGAATACTGTGCTGCACGTGATACCTGTGTCTCAAAGCATGCAGAGTCCCCCAAGGCTCTATTTTAGGCTCTATATTATTTAACCTCTACATGCTACCACTGTCAAGTATAATAAATAAACATAGAATCTGCTTTCATCAGTATGCAGATGACACACAGTCCTATCTGTCTGTAGCTGCTGATGCACATGGGTCTATCAAGTGCCTGCTTGAATACATAGATGACAAACTCATGGATGCTGCAAAACTTTCTGCAACTAGATAAGGAAAAAACAGATTCTTGTTATCGGGAATGAAGTACAGAGGAAGGATATATTGGTGTATTTAGAATCAATTCTAACAACAAGTTAGAAACCTGTGAGTCCTTTTACATGGTGATCTTAGCTTTTGCAATCTTATCAGCCATGTCCGCAAAACAGCATACTATCACCTTCGTAATATCATCCAGGGTATGTTGTCATATATTTACTGTGAAAAATTGATACATGTCTTTGTTTCAAGTAATAAATTACTGTAATAACTCCTGTTTGGTCTACCCTAGGCTGAAAATGCATCTTCTATTGCCAAGAAAGCTTAACAGCTGATTTACTTATTGAGGTAATTAAAGAAGGACAACCGCCCAGAGCCAGTGTTGGCACAGTCCTACACTGACATTACCATTTTCATCTCTTCCGTCACAGACTGGTTTGGGTCATTCACTCTACTGGACAAGGTCACTCTGCAGAATATCATCTAAATATGCTTAGAAATAGGGCCGCAAGACAAGCAAACACCTGTTTTCCTCAAGCAAGGTCCCTCACCTGTAGATCTCTTCACCCCCTTGTGTGTGGATGATCTTGCATGATTTCAGCTCTTCAACTCAACATGTGAAATAGTCTAAACATGTAGGACTCCGTCACCATGAACAGCAGTGTGCCACAGGACACTGTGATCTCCTCCCTTCTCCTAGTACATGCATCGAATGACTGCACATCTGCTGATTTATCCATAAAGCTACCTAAGTTTGAACATGACCCCCCTCTTGTTGATTTCATCGTCAACAGAGAAAAGATCAGGTACTAGAGGGAAGTGAATCACTCTGTGTTATTATGCCCCCAACAAACTATCTATATTGTGATTGATTTCAGGAAACACCCATCCCCATATCCCCCTGATAATCAGACATGTATCTGTGAGCAGACAGTAATCAGTCAGGTCACATCACTGTATTCAGTCAAAGCACATCACTAAGAAAGTGCAAGGAGTGCAACACTTCCTGAGGCATGCAGAGAAGGCTCAGGGTTGCCACCATCAGAAGAACCCTCACATCCTTTACAACGGTCTGGTTTGGCACTACATCTGCAAACTTTCATGCATCCTCTCTTCTGCAGAAAAGACTGCTGGCTGTAGTGAGTCCTCTTTGTATAGAATGAGGATATGTTACTAAGCACTTTGTGGGGAAATTCAGTTTTTGCTTTGCTTCATCTTGTGCACCATATGACTGAGAGCAAGCTTAGGGGTCACAGCTAAGGACCAGCCACCTTGCAGCACCCCAGGCTTCCTAAACCTAGGGGTTTAGGTCCTTGATCAAGAGCCTGTAACTGTTCTGCTAAAACCAGGCTCAAAGTCTATTATAGCAAATACATTTTTATTTCTTATCATGCCATCCACATCTCGTTGTATTTGTTATTCCAAAGAGATCACAATTAATGCTTGGATCTCTTAATTTGCCCATACATCTATTATTATAGCTTTTTTTTTTTTTTTTACTTTGTTTATAGTTTCCTGAGTTCGTAACTATGCCTTTTTGGCCTGGTGGGTGTATTTTGTGAGGCAGTCTACTTGCAGGGCCAGTTAACAATAAACACGTTTGTACGTCCTGCCTGAAAGTACCAAAGTACAGAAAAGTACCCCAGCTGGGTTGGTATTGCTGGTATTAGTGCCTGACTGGAAATCAATGGAAACGGGAAACTACCAATTTTTTAGGATGGTACCTGAATCACGGGGAGAGTTTCTCAACAAGGCTTCTTAATCACCACACCCTGTACTATATCACCACCACTAAGAGATTCTAATATCCACCTGTCTTCTATACCCTGTTGTTCTATGCAGGATCACCATTGTTGGGGAAGTTACTCACAAAAGTAATCCATTACAGTCAAGTTCAGGTACAGAAAGTACAACTCCAGACCAAGGTTTTGTTTCAACAAACCAGTTGAGTACTCTGTGACTGCGACTCTTTGCACGCAACTAGTTAGTTGAAACAAAACCTTGTTCTGGATTTGTACTTTCTGAACGTCTGTAATGGATTACTTTCATGAGTAACTTGCCCACCAGTGAGGATCTCAGGGGTCCTGGGCCTATCCCAGCAGCGATGGGTATAATGCAAGGAGTAACTCAGAATGGGCCGCGAACCCATCACATGACACACACATCGTTCACGCTATGATTTGACTTGAAACTTGAAAACTGAGGAAACATACGGTTACCCACCGACATGGAGCAGGGGCGGAGACTCTGCATCACATGCTGCCCCATGCTGACTAGGATATATAAAGTCACAATAAAACAAAATCTAAGTATTTACTGATTGCCATCATTGTATTAGTCTTTTTTATAAAGAGCAACATCTCACGGCCAACCACCCTAATCCATCCTGTTGACCCTAAATCATTTACATCATACTTACTACATGCACTGTTATTGTTTATGAGCTGTCTGTTCTTTTCTAAATTGAATCAAAAAAAGAGAAAATGACAAGCATTTGGAGACTAACATCAATTATAATTCTGATTAAAAAACTGTCAAACGATACAAGCTTTTCTACTTGTTTCTAACTGTCAACACAACATCGCTCACATACAACAATTTTCCATGAAAGTCTGTCCATCCAAGGCCTGGGGTTAGTCCCACAAGGTTTCAGTCATTTGGTGTGTTTGATAAAAATCTAAATCGTAATTAACACTGACTCACTGGTTTCAGTTTCGCCATGACTGTTTTCACATGTAGTTGATTTCGTGCTGAAAATTATGCTTAAATATGTTGCAGTACAGGAACTAATAGGTAATACTGTAAGTGAGAATACCAGGAAGTGAATATTCTAATACATTTTAGTTATTAATTTTCTAAAGGGTTGGCAGATCCTTACCCAAGAGCAATTGAGTAAAATCAGAGTACGTAAGAGATTTGAAAAAGTGATGCTGATGATTCACTTCATTACAAAGAAAAACTAGTTCGATAATTATATTTCTGGAAAGTGAACTGGTGATGTAAGAATACCAGAGCACCTGGGATTTCCATGAAGCTTATTATACAATTTCCGGGCCATTTATCCTCAATTAGAATATTTTTTATGTGTTATTTGTATGATTACATCAAAAGGAGTTCTGCCTTGGAAGGTCCCAGCACTGGTAATTTGTTTCCTTCAAAAATTTGTTTTCAAGGAATTGGTAGCTGTAACTACATTTACCCATGAATGTGTGCGTTTTGTCTGTGGTGAAGCTCAAGAAATGACCAGTTCTGTGGTTCATCAAAAGTGACTGTGATCAATGTGAAACTCGCTGCATGAGTTATTTTTTAATATGATTTTTATACTTGTGGTGAAACTTCAAACAGCTTTAAAGAAAATATGTCACTGTGGCACCATTACAGTTAACCCAGAAACGAAGTCCCAATAAAAAAAGAAGTGGATTTTGTGTCCATTTTAGGATTTAGACTCCTGTTATGAAACAGTTATTCAATATGCAAAATATAACGTGTACTTTTTGTGTTAACAACCTCTCATTCTGCCGTAATTAAGTATTGGAGTGGTTTTTGGTACTGGGAAGAGATGTGTATGAAATAGACATATATAATTTAAATATAATTTAGTTATATTTACCAGGAACTAGAAAAGCAATAAGGAAATTCATATGCAGTGATATTTTGTTTTGTTTTTATGACTCCACCAGAAGTTTAGAATGTGTTCATCATGTATGTCGATTTTATTTATAGAATTAACAGAATTCAAGAATGTCACAGGTGTTGCTAGCTGCTGCTAGCGCCTCAGCTTAGAAAGGCACTGAGGAAATGATCAGATACAAGGTGTGAAGCAGCACTAGTTTTCGCAGACATTTTCAGCAAATCACTGGAACTCTGCTCTGTACCTGCATGCTTCAAGTCCATCATCCCGGCACACAGAAAGACTAGCATTACAGGACTAAATGACTACAGGCCAGTTGCTCTGACCTCTGTAATTATGGAAGTCTTTGAATGCCTAAACCATCTGAAAGCCATCACAGACCCTTTGCTGGACCCCCTGTGGTTTGCATATAGATCAAACAGGCTCGTACACGGTACTGTAAACTTGGCCCTACACTTCATGCTACAGCATCTAGACAGCTGAAGGACCTATGCCAGGGTGATGTGTGTGGACTTTAGATCTGCCTTTAACACTGTGGCACCAGAACTGCTGCAGGTGAAACTGTCCTAGTTCCAGATCTGCCACTGGGTCACAGATTTCTTACCACCAGAAGTTAGCAGGTGCAGCTAGGAAACCACGTCAAACATCGAAACCATCAGTACTGGAATACCACAAGGTTCTGTCCTTTCGCCCCTTCTTTTCAGTCATTTTACTAATGTCTACATCTGCAGAGAGCCGACTGTGAAGATCCTGAAGTTTGCTGATGACTAGGGCCCACGATTTACTGCGGCCCGCGGAATTTAACGCCACGCCGCAGAATTTAGGGTTTTGCAGCGGTAAAATGCCATGCCTCGGAATTAACCTAACTGCCGCGGAAAATACCAAATCTGAATGAAATCTCACCATTTGAGGCATGGATATTGATTATGAAATGTATGATTAGTTTTAATTACTTCCTTCTTTAGCCTATTGCATTATTTCATGACTCATGAGGATGCAATAGGCTAAAGAAAGAAGTGACGCCATGAGCGTCACTAGCCCTGCGATCGTGTGAGCGTGTATGTGCAATCGTATGTACGTGTATGCGTGATTGGGTGCACGTGTATGTTCGATCATGTGAGCATGTATGTGCAATCGTGTGCGCGGGTGAGCATGTATGTGTGATCATGTGCGCAGGTGCGCATGTATGTCTGATCATGTGCGCAGGTATGCGTGTATGTACTATCCTGTGCGTGTGTATGTGCGATCGTGTGAGCATGTATGTGGAGTCGTTTGCACGTGTATGTGCGATCAGGTACACGTGTATGTTTGATCATTATTGATTAAGGATTAAGAATAAGAAAAATTGCATTTATTTTGCTTGGGTTACAAATTAGTGCTATGGAGTTCTGGTACCGCATTTGCCGTGCCGCGGTATGCCGCGGAATTTATTATTTCTTGCCTCGGTAAATCGTGGGCCCTACTAATAACACTACCTTGGTAAGTGCTTTAAGTTCTCAACAAGGCTTCTTAGTCACCACACCCTGTACTACAACACAACGACTAAGATACTCTAATGTTCTTGTATACCTACTTGTTTTATGCAGGATTACCAGTGTTGGGAAAGTTACTCACAAAAGTAATCCATTACAGACAAGTTCAGGTACAGAAAGTACAAATCCAACTGTTAAATTGAACAGAACAGGCTACAAAACTGAATAAATTCTATTCAACAGGCGCCAGTGATGTCTTGGCTTGCCATATTCAGTTCCACCCTTTCTGGTGGAACATTAATAATAGCTTTGAATTGCATTGGATAGCTTTAGAAAATTTTACAAAGTAAAAAGAAAATGAAGAGATCAGGAGGACAACATTTTAAGAATATTTCAGCTTTACTTTGTTATATGTGTGGAGCATCGTGTCACTATACTAGGGACCGTGAACTTGTGAGCAGATGCAGCAGGAGCAACATCAATGGCAAGACTGGGGAACACAGCACTGGGAAGCACTTAAATACAAGACTAGCGAAGGAGCAAACAAGGGGCAGCTGGGGGTGATTAACATAAGGGCAGGAATGAGGCAAGACAAATGATACACAGGCGTGGCTCGTTAGGGCCATGCTAGGGAGGAAACAGGAAGGCAGGACATGACATAACACATTGTGAACACCTGAAATTTTATTTTTGAACTGCTGTATATTTGACTCCTAAAACAATCAGATGAAGAGAATTTTATATTCATTGTGGAGTTATTGGCAGGAATGATGAATCATAATAGCAGGTATTACCTCTTAATACCACAAGATTTATCTGAATATTTCACATTTTATTTTTAAATAATTTGACTAGCATGACCACTGTCAGCCTCCATGCTCCCTGGCAGAAATATCAGAATAATATGCAGACATCCTTGCAATTATGATTAACATCGGTCTATAAACTCAGAACGTCCTAAAGGCTCTGCAAATGGAAGATCATTTTTACTCACTCACTAATAACAGTGTTAAAAGAACTGCTGTTGTTTAATGGTGGTAAGTAAGAGAATTTTTGTTACTGATCTCCAGATCTGCTTATCAGAAAGCCTAATGAACACACCACCCATGTGAGATGCGCTATATTACAGAAACATTAATCTTTAATGATCTGATGCTGGTAAGCGTCATTATTAATCTACCCGCATTTCATTTTTAAACTGAGCGCATGGACTCTTGTTTCCGTACATCAGCATACATCAATTGGAGCAACAGCCTTTACTGGTTTTGAATAAATCTAGCACATAAAGCACATATAGCTTTGGTGAATTCGGATGTCTTAGCTAATGCAATATTTCTTTTATTATATTAGGGTATTTTTTGTTTCCTTGGCCAAATTTCCCTGTACCCTTTAGATTAATATTAGCTTAGTATTTTTCTATCAATTCATCTTTCAACTGTTCATTCATTACCGGGGTGGAACAAGACTATCCCAGGAAACACAGGCCACAAAGCAGGGGAGCATAGTGGATGGGATGCCAGTCAGTCATTAGGCACTCACCATGGGCAACTTACAGGCACCATGTCACACAAATCAATTGTTTTATTGTTAGGCGAAACAGATGAATCCTGCACAATAGCGTGAGAACGGCAGTGTGTGGCTGTGCGCTAAGCCTCTGTGCCTGCGATCTGAAGGTTGCTGGTTTGAGCCTGTTCTCGGGAGAGCAGTCACATGTCCTTGAGCAAAGCCCTTAAACCCAAGCTCCTCGGGTTCCGCCGGGTGGCCGCCCTTTGCTGTCACCCCCAAGCTTGCGCTCAGCTGCACGATGGAGAGCGAGAGGAGCAAAGAGAATTTCCCCATGTCAGTGATGTTAACTCCATGCTTATGCAGCTGGGAGAATTTAAACTATCACTATACTATAATACACTATACTATATACCACACTATATACTGATATACTATGCTATATCACTATACTACATATGTGCATGTCAGTGTGTTATTTATGAATGTCTTCAAACTCCTGGAATAAAGCCAACTCTGGGCACTGTGCATGTTGGTCAGTATTTTTCTACCTGTCCTTCAAATGCTGAAGGTACATTTCTGATCTCCTGCAGTGCTGTGTGTGTGTTTGCTTTTCCTGCAGATAAACACTTGTCTAGTGTGCTGAGGCGATCATGTGAATTCGTGTGAACGTTTAGCAATGTTGGCAGAACGGGCAGGTCAGCTGGAGGACCTTCAGCGCGTTGTAGACCTCATGCATGCAGACCTACCCATTGATTTACAATACCTTGCAGATATCAACAGACACATTTAGAAACCAATACACCCTTAGAAATGTAATGGACATTGATAACAGCAAGGACCTGGATGGACTTCTGTGGAAGAAAAGTAATAATACATTGTGAAATGCAAAATATGCAATAGTGTTGTAATAAACCAGTAAACTGCATAAAATTGTCATATATTTTGTGATATGCTTAACATGCAGAGAAAGCTGTGGAAACCATCTGGAGACACTTTTTTACTTCCCCCTTTGCATAGTTTGTGAAGCCATCCAGCTGTTACACATGAGAATTGATTACACTGCCTAGCTTAACTACCTGAAACTATTTGTGGTAAAAATATATATGTGGCCAATGCGTGTTGGACCCACACGTAGAGACAGTGAGAACAAAGTCAAAAAAGGAAGACAAGAATAAGCATAAAATAACCAAACCCATTCACATTTACAATACATTTACACATTCTGTGGATACTTTTGTCCAAAGCGATATACACGTGGTGTAAGTAGCAGATTACAAACATACAGTCAAGGAGTGAGCTAAGCATAAGTGCAGCTAGGCTGAGCTCCCAATGAATGCCCAGGTAGAAGGTTAGCAATATTGAAGCAAAGAACTACTCAGCGATTTCTAACAACAAAGGAACCGAATAAGACCGCTCAAGGAACAGAAGTGCAACAAAAGAACATTCAGAGACGCTAAAGAGGCATCAGGCTAGTAGAGGAATTCTTGGGACAGATGGGTGTTGAGGAATTTCGTGAAGGTGGAGAGGGAGTCTGATGACCAGATGTGCTTCAGCAGCTCATTTCACCATCGGGGGACCATGGCACGAGAACCGTCTGGAGTGACACTTCTCTCTTTGTGGAGGGACCTCCAAGAAGCAGTGGTTTGCTCAACATGTGAGGTTCAACAGACAAAAAGCTGACATTGTCCATTTTATTAAACAACACAGAGTGCACGTAGCCACATATTTCTGTGTCATATTGTGAATGTCACTCAAGTAAATACAATGCTGTCATTTTGAGGCCTGATGGTTAGTCTGTAAGAAGTGGTCACCTTCTACTTGTTTATATCCTCAGTGCAAAGAAGTGAGTGTTTATTTGATGCTAACATATGTTTCTGGTTACTAATGAGAGAGTCTAATTTTATCGTGCTAATCTGTCCTCTAGTAGGTATGCAAGGCACAACAGTTACTCATACCTCATAATGAAAATTAATAATGCCACTTTTCACATGACACAGATTTAATCTAATTTTCATTTGGTAGTTACTAATCCCTAGTTTTAGGTTTGTCAGTGACCTTACAAAAATAACAAGTGAAAGCTTGTGATGCTTCTGGACTATGTGTCAGAGTACACGATGAGCAGCAAAGAAGGGCCAGTTACTCCTGTGTCACCTGAGGCACAGGTCCACAACTAGATGTTCCAGTCCCGGAGTTTCCAGGATCGAATGTTCCAGCACCGGATGTTCAAGGATCAACATTTTAAGCAATGAAAGATGTTTGAGGCTCAGTCTCATGACAGCCGGAGCTCAAGACTGTTCTTCTGTTTTGAGTGTCTAGTCTGTTGTATCTCTAGGCCTAGGTTTATACCTCTGGTTTTGTGATTTGTCTCGTTTTGTGTCATTCATGTCCATAACCTAGTTTTAATATCTCCCCAGCTCCACCAACTAGCTACACTTGAATCCTCTTCCTGCATACCTTGTTCTCGAACCTCCTACTCAGTCAGTCCTGGTATCCTGTCTGACAATTAGACTAATTCTACTGAAGTCATTGAGCACGTCATGATGGGAACTGGCCTATCTCAATTTGTATTTACCCTCTGGACAACAGACTTCAAAGACGACTAATGATCTACAAAAATTCTTTTAGGATTCCTCCTCGGCTGCGCTGACAATGGAGATGAAAGGATGGTACAGGAAGCTTATACAGGACTTTGTCATCTCAAGAATTATGTAGACCAAGACATACCAAGAAACCTGCAAGACTATTTGAAATGCAGAGTGGGGCAGAGTGTGGCTCTCATGGAGAGCAAGGTTGGGGGAGGTGAAAAGTCAATTTCCCCACGGGGATCAATAAAGTATAATTCTTCTTCTTCTTCTAGTCAAGCATCCAGAAAGTGGTCTGGTCATACATGTACCTGTCAACTCAAACATCAGATTGGGCTTCATGGACAACACAGGTGCCCTTTACATGGATGGCCAAAGCAGTTTATCCTTATAAGTAGATTAAGGTATTTCAACATGTCCAGCAAGCTACTGGGGATGTTCCACCAATCAAGCTTAATGTTCTGTGCTGTGGTCTGTTGGAAGAAGGTTGCAGGGTTGGCTCTGTTAGAGGACTGACCCTGGACACCCTGGAGCCAGTCAGCTAATGGAGGATGATGAGGCCAGTACTGCTCATCTTATATCCATAAGCACCTTTAGCCGTTGGCTCATTGCACCTTGATGTGCCAAGAAGCACGGCCAAGGCCCATAGGGCTGTTATGTATTTTATTGCGCTAACACACACAGTATTTTGATACCAAAATGAGGGAATAGTATGAGGAGACTGGACGAAAGACCGAGGTAATGGGTTTTAGAATGTGGAGGGGAGGGACCTGGACAAATGCGAACAAGCTAGGGAACAAAGCACTGACTTCGAGGCTGAGGGAAGGGTTTTGAGATCTAAATTAGTGAGACATAAGTGATCACTGGTCTGGCTGGAGATCAGGAACACAAAACTTTTAGAAGATGTATTAGTGATTGTTAGTGGAAAGAGCTTGTCAGCTGATTGCACCCAAACCCCCAGAGATCCATGTCCTTGCCCAACTCTGATCTTCAGGCTTCGTCAGACTGTGAGTCAAAACCTTCTTCTTGCTCCATGGTCCTTTACAAGCATGGAAAATGGAAACATGGAAACCTGATGTGAGTGTCTAACGCTGGAGCGAGGCTTTTCTCTGCCAGGCTCTGCCTCCAGAACTGTGCATTCTCTCCCAAGCAAACAATACCTGGGTGTTTCTAAACGTAGGTGAAACAACAGAGGTGTGGTGTGCAAGGTATGCGCAGACACACCCGCGCAAACAAAAACACATGCATGCAGATGGCATTACACGCAGGTGTCACATACAGGCACACGCTCAAAACATGCCGAAAAAAACTCCAAGGAATGACTGGCATTGCTGGAGTGGTTACTTCTGTTGCCTGACACCTCTGAAGGCCAGGGTCTGATTCCCTGCTTCTTCTCAGTGTGTGTGTGTGCAGTTTGCATGTTCTCCCTGTCTTGTAATGGAATTTCCTCTAGGTTCTCCTTTTTTTCCCCGCAGTACAAAAACATGCTATGGTGAAGTTGCTGTAGCCCTGTATAGGACTGAAGATTTTGATTCAGTGTAATAGAAAGTCATGATACTTAGGAGCTATGGGAGTCAAACCCATTAAAGAAACATACATCATAGATTATGTGCTTCCCCGCAGCAAACCCAGTGATTCTAAGGAGGTATGAATTTTATACTGTGATTATTATTATTAGATCAATGAAAATCAATCCTTTGTTCAGGACAGGAGGACAAACAAAGCATCAAACTTTTGGCTATGACAGCCCCGCAGTGGTGACATTCCTGCATTTCTATGTCAATTCACTCCTGGACTGTTGCTAGGATCTAAGCTTAGCCTAGAGACCTGATCTGTCCTGGGTCCTCAGACTGTGAGCATGGTTGTTAAAACATCTAGGGTAAACAAACCATTTGGTGTTCATTCAGGTTCATTGTGGGCTTCAGGCTTCCTGGGCTCGTGACATGCCGGGGCCAATCTATCATGGTGTGAGGGGGACATCTGCCCAGAGTCTGCACCATGTTCTAACCCCCAAACTTTCCGCAAGCTACAAATACTCAATTTTAACTGTATGTTCCGCATTTCACAAAGAGCTTTTGCCTTTACTGCATGCTACAATTTGACCATTTGAAACAACTGGATATTTTGCTGGAATATTTTGTCTTTGGTACAGTAGCCTGTCCTAGCATTTAAACCATCAACCATTTGTTTACAGGTCTCAGGTCACTGGGTTACTGTTTTATGGCCTTTAGGTGAAGGGGATAAGTGCTTCGAGTCTGTCTTTGTTTTCCTAACATGACAGGTGGCCCACAGCTGTAAAATCATGTGGCTATATCGGTGTCAGGTGGGGACGAGACATATGCCTGTGGGGGATACTGATCTGATTTACTGGAAATGCTGGGGGAATTTCAGCAAAAATAAGCTTTGACAGGCAGGCCATCCGACCTGGTGAATTCCGTGGGGCAATTTGTGTGTGCTGCAAACTAGCTACCCTCTGAGCGCAAGTTTCGGTGAGGGGGCTTGCTTGAGTCATAACAATGAGAATCAGAATCCTTATTGCTACGATCAAGGCAGGGGGAAATTTGTGTTGGCACAGTTTGCTACTGTTGGAGACACCATGACAAAAGACAACTAACTAGGGAATAACACAATGACAAGATACACA
>JAODKN010000134.1:14911939-14928686 GCA_026774425.1 Petrocephalus zakoni | reverse complement strand
AGAAAAAACAATGTGGATATGAAATGCATTAAACAGAATTTATCAAGACATTTTTGAGGATAATTATTACCTGTAATGAGACGTGATGTACTCCTCATGTTCCAAGGAAGTCTGATGTTTAAACACATACATTGTCACAACACAGTCGCTGATTTACAGCCACGTCCATTTCCTCATAGTTTAACGTTTGGAATTTTTACAGATTGGGTACAAAGAACAAGCTCGTGTCAAGCTCACTCACACTGTTAACCCATAAAAACAACCTCGTGCCGAACTCATTCACACTGTTACCCCATAAAAACAGCTGACTCGACATCAGCTGACATGACAGTTTCTGTGGGCTTCCTGTTTGTAGCCAAGCTGGCTTTCTGGGAATTTCTGACAACAACTATGAGCAGTATTTCTCTTCTCAGAAAGAATACGTAAAAATGAATGAATGAATGAATGAATGAATGAATGAATGCTGCCTTTTTTGCAGGACAGTGTCATTTTTTAAGAGACTGAACAAGTGACCGTCGACGATAAACATCTTGTGTACTTTTTACTTGTGTAAAATTGACCTCCATTCACATAAGCAAAGAACAATTTTTAAAATGTTAGAAAAACATTCTAACCCAAGTGATTTTAGACTTTTCATTCAAAGGTATACATTCAAAGGTTTTGGTAGGTGGGGCTCCGCAGTGAAAGTACATGAGACTCACGGCTCTTAAAACGGGTGATAACATTTGCCGTGGTGTCCTGTCCCTGTAATCAGTCTACCTGATATGCCAGCTGATTTTTGGTAGGCTGATGCAGCAGGGTAAAGGTATACATTCATGGCTAATGTCAAGTGTAGGGTCAAGGTTCCTCCTGTTGCAGCTTGGAGCTAGGTAGAAGAGGAGCGGGCTGGTCTTCGTCTGAATCAAATTCAACGTTCTCGTCCTTTACCCAGTTCCCACACCTATCCTGCACCCATCCGGAGCTGAGAGACAGACAAATGCAACAAAACTCCAGTGAAAACTTGGCACGAGTGATGAAAAGTTACGAACAACGCAACTCTAGCTACATCCCGATTTGTTTTCATTGATTTTCATCAGTGATTCACTATAATAAAACAAAACGTAAACTGTACAAAGACCAGAAAGCCTTTGGAGATAAAATTGCTTAGGATTTTTGCTTATCAGAGTTGGATTTTGTAAATAGTTAGAAATGACAAATTAGACAGCGAAAGTATGTTGTACATACACGGCCAAGTACACATCTTATGAATATTATATGAGCATACAATATTTCACACATATACAATGTGTCCATCTATTTTTAAATTTAGATGAATTGTTACTAGTAAACCTAGTGAATAACCTTTTCAGTTTGAGATAGTGCTCCAGCTCTCTACGCCTCTCTTCTGACACGGGTCCTGGCTCCAAGAGACCCTTGGAACAGGATGCTTTCTTGCTAACATGCTTCTTCTTTTCAGGTGAATGGCGTGTTTGGGGCACTAAGGAAACGAGAAATCAGCTGAAGATATGAGTCAGAAGCAATCTTTGGTGGGTATTACCAGTTTGCATGCTTAATAACCTGCTATGCTGGAGTTGCTGGGGAGTGCGGTTTGTTCCTCACTGATCCATGCTGCAGCCTCAGTGGCTGGCTTTTGGTACCACAGTCTTTTGTTGTCTGGATGAGAACCTGACTCTTTTTCTGATGTGGTGCTTCAAGATGGAAAAAAAAACAAGCAATCATTTTACTTTTAAACTGGATTTTCTTTTTAAAGACCACAAATATAAACTTCCCAAACTATATCAATCTAAAACAAATTTTCAATGTAAATAAAACAATGTTTTACACTATTTATGACTAATAAAATCTGGATCCCGACTTTGATGTAACTTTTACCTAGTCCTCTTGTGACAGCTACTGTAAGGAGCCGACTTCAGCAATGCATGATGCGTAATCTTGCGCGTTTGAGTAAGTAGTGGAGCAGTGCTAATGTCATCCTTTGGAGCAAAAGGTTAAATCACCAATAAAATAAAACATTAATAACACATGAAATGTGTATCGACAGTTGACGTATGGTATATTGCATTTAATCTAGAAGCCAGGGAAATATACTTTTACTACTACTGAACAAGCATATGAATGTGTTTTTGGTATTGTGACCAAGTCAAGTAAAATTTAAGATTTATAAATATGAATACAGCCAGTATGATGCGTTTACTTTTCAACAGCAGGCTTTACTTTTATGTTTCAAGTAATCTAATGAAAAAGGGCAGAGAACAAGATCTAAATTAATACTTTGGATCATGACACTCAATTCCACCTACGACGACTGATTTACCTTCTTGTGCTCCTCAGCCAGGACATAGGCATGATGTCTCCGTTTCTCTAGTTCGTTTTGAAACTTTTCCTTCTTCCCATAAAACCACTTCATCCCTGACACCAAGAGAAGGCGTCAAAACACGAATAAATATATATTAGCCAGGAGGATATGACGGCACAGCTTCAATTCAACTCACCTTCAAGATGCCGCTTTCCCTTTCGGTGGACTGTCAGCATGTCAACGGTATCAAAAACAGGGCGGTAGGAGCACACTAAACACGTGTACCTGTCAACAGAACCGCACGCAGACATCTGCTGACGTGACCCTTCAATGACATTCCTAAGCAAAATACTCTTCGTTATTAATTGCCGTTACCTTCCGTTTTTCATAAGAGCTGCTTCATCCTCGGGAATAAAGTTTGATAAAAGATCTGCCACACGACGCTTCTAAAAACACAACAACAGTTATATAGCTGCATCTAGTGAGTGAAACTACAAAAACTCTACCACCATATATTCGTTCCAAGTATTATTTGTGTGTCTACACTATTCAGATGACATGCAATCGAGTTCAACTGACAGTACAATCTGTAACTAGCTGAAAGGCTACGGCTAAGTTGCTATTTTTGAGTGCATACATTACTAATGCAAATACCTTAAGGATGTTCAGCTGACTGGGGTCATCTCCCTCCCGCTTGAAAGACATCTTTGCCACTGAAGTTAAGCAGTTTTGCTTAGCGAGTGTTTATTTGTTGCACCAGCGTGAGTCCCGTAAACCGGAACTATGGGATTTGAGTCTCGTGAACAATTGCATTGTGGGACGTTAAATTTAAGTATTTAAAATGCAACCCGATTGCAAAACGCCAAGCTATCGTACTCTGCCCTGATTGCACGTATTATATTTGCATTGAGAACGCGACATTATTTATTATTAGTTATTTTCCTTGCGTAACCCCGAAGAGGGCTCGAACTACAACTCCCATAATGCACCGTGCTCGCCCGCAGCCGGAGGTTTGATCAGGAAGGTCCATTGGAAGGAATCACTTTCTTTTAAAGGGTTTGTGTAGTTGTGTCACGTTGAGGGAGAGTGTGCAGTTGTTAAAAGAACATTTTCTGATAAAATAGCGCTGGCCATCAAGTATTGAAAGTATTTTTTCTTTTCTACTATTGGTCTCATTTGTATTGGTCACTGGGGATGGAGAGCTGCCGTCTAAAACGAACCATCTGCATGCAGTAATTTATTTTGCTCACATGCAGAATTGCGAGCGATAGTTTTTTGCCTCTCTGTGCATTAGTCAATCTCTCTGTTGTAGAAAAAGTTATTTATTGTTAAAAAAGTGCGCTACATTTGCCCCATCCATCGGTCACTGGCCGCTGTTTCGCACCGTGACCCAGCTGGTCCTAGCGCCTTTTCCCTACGAGACCCCGCACGCCAAGTCCTGCTTTTTATCGTGAGCTCGTCCTAATGCGCCGGGAGCTGCTGCCAGCCTACGGCTCTCGGATAAGCGCATTCGCGGGGACGGTGATCTAATTACCGTCTAATTAGCGGGACGTCCGCTCTCGGCTACTTCCAGTTTCTCGAAATAATACCGGTACCCCCGGCACAAACGCACGCCTCGCCGCTGTGGGGGTGCTGCTCACGGGTTCTCACGGAAACGTATCCCGCTGCGTGCTGTCGGAAGTGCTCCCACCGGGGCTGCACGCACGCTCACCCACCGAGGAGTTACATTACACACTCGGCTGGTGTCGGCGGCTTGGCGCTGCTCAGGGCGCACCCGCAGAAATGATCGGCGATTCGGTGGGCAGCCGGGTCTCCGGGGAGCGTGTATGACCGGGCTGGCGCGGACCAACGGCGGCGCAAAATCAGAAATGCGCTTTGCGACGCGAAGGGAAACTTGCTCGGCTGCCCGCTGAGCGGCCGATCAGAGCCATGTCGTCGGAAAGCGCACCCCTTCCGACGGGAGGCAAGGGTCGCCCTGAAGCCGGCCGGACGAGATCGTACGGCAGCCTGGTGCAGTGCTCCGTGTCCCCGGTGTGCCAGCGCCGGATAGAACATCACGTCCAGCCCGGAGAGACGCTCCAGGGACTTGCGCTGAAGTATGGCGTATCGGTGAGTTACATCCGTCCCTTTTGCTTTGATCATTCTGCATCTCGCCATCTGTCCTTTCGGTTTTGCTTGTGGGCGCTTAATTTGTTACAAAACTTCCAAAACCCGTTATTTAAACGCTCTTGCTTCGTCTCTGTCAGTGCAAAAATGTTACTAGTATATTCATAACGTTGCTGATACAGGTACAAGGATGTAAAGTAATGGTATAATACGTATGTACAGAAAGGCTATAAGTATTTCCTGGCCCCCTGTCAGGAGACCATTGCACTCAGTCAGAACCAGTAGCTGTCATGTATTACCTTATATGAACATTTGTGACATCACTATGGAACAGCATATAACTCATAATTTAATTAGGAGTTAAAAATACAAACGAATGCAGTCTTGAATAATGGGCATTAAATGCATGTACAATGTTTTTTGTGTTCTTAGATGGAACAGATTAAAAGAGCTAACAGACTGTACACCAACGACCCTATATTCCTGAAGAAGTCTATTTCTATCCCTGTGTTGGCTGACTTTGATGTCTTCAGCAATGGCGTCTCTACTGATGACGGAATGGATCAGTTATATTCTAATAAACACAGGATGGGCCAGGGTAAACAAAGTAATTCTGCTGACACGAAAGAGGAGAAGCAAGTAAGACCACCAGAGGGTCCTGAACTCTCACCAATGGACTTCCTAAAGAGAATGGATGTCCAGATCAGTCAGTCCAAAATGGCAGCTGTTAAGAAGCTCCGTGAAGGAGAGCGGCAGTAAGTACTTAATCATTTAGAACAAGAGTTGAACAAGAGACCATAATATAGATACCAAGGCAAACCCGTTGAAATGAGGCATTTTATTTGTGCCTTATTGCTACATAGTACTTGCGTGAAAATATAACTCGTAACATTCCTCAGGATTATACCCGCCATTTACACTGGCATGTTCTTGCACCGTAGTGAGTAATTTCCCGCAGCCTACAGAAGGGTTTTTTGTTCACGTCTGTGATTTCTGAATGAGGTGCTTTATTGTTCGGCAGGGTGAGGTTAAGGGTATTTAGACATGAGCTTATAAGCATGCACGTAAGCTAGTGGAGTATAAGTGGATAAGTATGTCTGGCATTTAGGGGCTCGCCTGCACGGGACTGGATGCCGTGTACCTCTTTTCAGATGGATGTTTGATTGAAGAGTAGCAGTGCTCATTTGTCTGACTTCTCCCCTTTAGATTTGCCTGTATGGAAGACTCTCTCCCTCATGGCACCTCATCGCTTTGGGCTACAGGCAACGCACACGCTGCCTCCTCCACTGCAAACCAGCGAGCTATGCTGGGAGCCATCCCCCTCACTACCACCAAACGTGCCAAGGGGCTGAGGGACCATGAGGATGAGATCTTTGAACTGTGACAAATTGCATGTTGGCTGGTGATGGCTGTTGACATAGCAAATGTGACTGTATGTATGTGGGTGTGTTTTACTGAGAATTGTGACTTTAGTGACCCATACATATTTTTCTGATCATTAAATACAGTTATATAGTTATTTATTACTGTCTAGAATTTCCTAAGGTTCTAATGTTACGTTTGGTGTTCCATCAGACATTGATGCCTTAATTTTAAGTATAAACGGGCATGAACATTTCAGCTGGATGTAATAGAAAATATGTGCATTTTAATATCTTGAAGATAAATTTCAAAATAAATTCTAGTTTTGGCATATTTTGATTTAATGCTAGACAAAGAAATGCAGAAATGCGCTTTATCCCATGTTTACCTAATTAGAATATAATTAGAAATGTACTGATTGTTTTGTTTAGCAGTATTACCTGCATGCAAAAATTCTAGGGAAATCTCCTCTCCTTAATCTTACCCCAACTGTCTTATACCAAGTCTTTATATATTTATTTTTACTTCTGTCTTATTTAGTTGACTGAAATGGTGACCTGAGCTGGCTGCTGTCTTTCTGCAGAATGGGAGGGAGTTATTAGTATTACAGATTTATGATAATGTTGCCTAACTTCTGACTGTAAGGTTCACTGCTGTTTCGAGTCTTTGGGGGTCATGTGCCTTTGAGTGACTCTTGCACTGTACATCGGCCTTGCAATGAGGAATTTGTTGACCTGTTTCTCAACACTGTACTTTTACATTGTGTCCCCTGAGGAATGAAGTGTAGCAGATAGTTCTGCAATAAGCAGGGAGTGTGAAGGTCAAAGGCAGTGATGGGTGAGACAAGATTTTTGAAATGCCTGGTAGCTGGAAATACTGTGCATTGATCAGAAGCTTGCTAAAGGGTATTCATATTTTTGAATTGGTCTCCATTGGGTTAAACCAGGCAGAAACTGAGTGCCAATTTTGAATACTGTGGCTTTTAAAGCCCCTTTTCTTCTGTTAAAAGTGAAAGATGTAACGTTGCAACGAGTTGTGAATGCCATGATGTAGTACCCTTGAGCTACCTTGAGTACCTAACTTGAATTATTTTTATGAGCATCATGGCTCCCCAAAGTGGAACTTTCTTGACATAGGTTGTGGCTAGTAATATTGCCATAGCAGCACGTGCATCCCATGCTTTACTAATAATGTCAATAGAGGTGTCATATCAACTTTTCACTATCAGTCACCCGTAATGACCTTCATGTAAAGGTGTGCTGTTTAACGACACACTTATATTGTCTTATGCACTTATTTATTCTAAAGAGAATTTAAGCTATATTTCACACTGGTAAATGACACTGTCCTTTTTGAGGTCTTTGAATATTCAAGCTTCTTAGGTACATTGTGTGAGAGATGCCAAGTAGTCTATGCAAATTGACAAAATATCTTAATCTGAAAATGCCAATTGCTACTGCCATTTGTGATCTCCAGTGTATTTTTAAAAATTCAATAAAGCATTAACTTTCCTGTGAGAAATTCTACAAATTGCATTTTTATTGTCGGTCATCAGGTGCCCTGACCATGAAGTACATGCAATTTTTTACACAACTGCAATGACCTGATTTTCTCAGAATTCTAAAAAAGTAGGTGGCTAATATTCTCCTTTTGATACCTGATGCACTGTGTTGCACTGCAGCATTTTGTAGTTAATGCAGAACTGAGTATTGGGAAACAAATAGTTGAACGCTGAAAGGCAGGCTTTTTTGAGGAAAGGTTACTTTTTTTGAACAAAGACATTATTTTTTAGAATATAGGCTCACCTGGGTTTGAGTCTCCACGATGGCTCCATGTGTGTGGAGTTTGCATGTTGTCGTTGTGGGGTTTCCTCCTGTAGTCCAACGACATCCTAAGGCTAAGTGGAGTTGCCAAATTGCCTGTAGGTTTGCATGTGTGAGTGAATGGTGTGCGAGTGTACCCTATGATGGGTTGGAACCCCATCCTGGATTGTTCCCTGCCTTGTGTCGATAGGCTCCGGACGCCCTGTGACCCCGACTAGGACAAGCAGTTTCAGAAAGTGGATGGATAAGCATAAGCTCTGCTGTTGATCCAAGTCTTGATGTTAATTTGAAGCCATATACTGCTGGAAGGCATATTGTAAATCTTGTACTAATGATGAGGAGGAATTAAAAAAAAAAAATTTTTATTAAATTTTTTAAAAGTTGTAAGATGTAGAGAGCAGTAATATGTTTAGCTGGTTGGGGTCTCGTTTGTTTTCGACTCAAATACTGATTTTGTGTTTTTAAACATTACTTAGGTAGGGCAATTTTTTTTTTTTTTTTACTCATTTTGTCTTTAGTTGGACTTACAATATGGGTTCTTTCTGTGGAGGTCACAATTCTTCTTCTCTGAGAGTTTTGTAATATTTTTGGTTTTGCACTCAGGTCATTTGGTCTGTGAAAAAGGACACAAGTCAATGCATATTTTATTTTCATTTTTATAAAAAAAATCTATAGAATTCTTATCAATATAAGTAATATACATATCTTGAGGCAACATGAAACGGATGTCTCCATCATTTAACACTGTTTATCACATCAATTGACATTTACAGTAGGTTTGCACCTTTCTTATCAATATCTAATTTTAACCCATAGCCGTTTCACTTTGCACCGCTAGATGGCAGTGGTTTGTCACAATACTCTAAACTCATAATGTATTGAGAGCTTAGCTTTCATGGTACTAAAATTATTTCACGTGCTCAGATAGCAGTGGAATATTATTATTCTTTTGTCAGCATGATTTCTGTTTGGAACCTTTTTATTACACTACATTAAAATGTAGGTTTGCCTTGGGGGTGCATTTTATCAACATTGGTGTCTCACCAACAGAAAATGACTTTGAATGTAAAAATACGACTCATTCTTGTATAATATTCATTTTAAGGGTATTTTTGTAGAAAACCCATGTAATTATTGCATCTAAAGTGCAAATTCCACTGAAATAGCCAACAATTTTGTAGCCATCACATTGGCTTATTTGATGTGGGTAAATCTTTAAAAAAGATCAAATAGGACCCCCCCATCTCACACTGTTTCTGTGTAGATATTAGTTCTTGTTCAGTAATGAGAGAGCCTTGTTCTCAGCCTGTCCATTTCCGTTTGGACTTCAACCCCAGCAGTGTCTGTATTTGAAGCAGGACCGTCAGCTCATAATTTGTCGTCCTCCAGCAGCTTGTTCAGGCCAGCGCAGATCTTGGTGAGGTTGGACGCGAAGGGTCCTTTTGCGGAATAGAGACTGGCGAGCAGCTCGGGGTCAGAATAGTGACTGAAGACGTGATTGATTCGGCCGTGGGATTTGGGGGTGAGGTGCTTGTCCACCAGCTTGAGCAGCAGGTCTCGGCACTCCGTCAGGATTTGCGACAGCACGTTCTTGTCAAATGTGAAGTCCACCTTAGCCACCAGGAAATAGAACACTATTTTACCCTTTCAGTCTAAAAGCACATTATGTTGTATTGCTATGCAATTATATAAAGTCGGCCCTGTGTACTTTAGATCACTTCTAGATTACGTAAAATACCTAATATAGTGTAAATGCTAGTCAAGTAGTTGTTGTACTATATTTTTTAGGGAACGATGACAAGAAGAAGCCTGTATATGTTCAGTTATATATATCCACACACACACACACACACCACACAGTCACGGCCGAAATTATTGGCACCCCTGGATTTTTTCCGGAAAAGCCAAATTTGACATAATTTCACACAAAACTCAAAAACTGGGCCGGACAAAATTACTGGCACCCTCAACTTAATGCACACCCTTATGAAAAAATAACTTAAACCAAACTCTTCCTAAAACCATCAACAAGCTTGTTTCACCTCTCATCTGGAATTTTCGACCACTCTCCTTTTGTAAACTGCTCAAGATCTCTCACATTATAAGTGCCTTCTCCCAATAGCAATTTTCAGATCTCTCTATAACTGTTCAATCGGATTTAGATTCAGATTCATCGTTGGCTTTGTCTTCAACCATTTCTGCTTTTAAAGGTATGTTTGGGGTCATTGTCCTGCTGGAACACCCATGACTCCTGAAGCAGACCCAGCTTTGTGACACTGGGCCCTACATTGCACCCCAAAATCTTCAGATTTCATGATGCCTTGCACACAGTCAAGGCACCCAGTGCCAGAGGCAGCAAAACATCCCCCAAACATCTTTGAACCTTCACCATGTAACCGTGTTCTTTTCTTTGCAGGTCTCATTCCGTTTTCTGTAAACAGTAGAATGATGTGCTTTACCAAAAAGTTCTACCTTCTGTCCACAAGATGTTCTCCCAGAAGGATTTTGGCTTCCTCAAGTACATTTTGGTAAACTCCAGTCTTTCTCATGTTTCTCCTGGGTCTCCTGCCATAGTGTTTCATTTCGTTCAGATGTCGATGGATAGTTCGAGCTGACACTGTTCCACCCTGACTTTGCAGAACAGCTTGAATTTGTTTAATAGTTGATTGAGGCTGTTTATCCACCATTCAGACTATCCTGTGTTGCAGTCCTTTTATCAATTTTCCTCCGTCCACGTCCAGGCAGATTAGCTACAGTGCCATGTGTTGTAAACTTCTTGATTATGTTGTACACAGTGGACAAAGGAACATGAAGATCTCTGGAGATGGACTTGTGGCCTTGCGATTGTTGATATTTTTCCACAGTTTTTGTTCTCAAGTCCTCAGACAATTCTCTGCTCTTCTTTCTGTTCTCCATGCTTAGTGTGGCACACATATACACACAACAGAAAGGTTGAGTCAACTTTTCTCCATTTTAACAGGCTTCAGGTGTGATTCCTATATTGCCAGTGCCTGTTTTTTTGCCACAGGTGAGTTTAAACGAGCATTATATGCTTGGAATAAAACGATTTACCCACAATTTTGAAAAGGTGCCAATAGTTTTGTCCGGCCGATTTTTGGAGTTCTGTGTGACAAATTTGGCTTTTTCCTCTGATTTTTTGTGTTGATCCAATGCACAAAAAGAAATATATACCAAAACATTTGTAATTGCAAAAATTTTCTGGGAGGAATATAATATAAATCTAAAATATAAATATATGATTTTCTCTATATAAGCAAAGAAAATATAAATTAATTCTCCCTTTTTGTCACAAACACACACACACACCACCAACACCCAACGTAATTTAATTCAAATCAATTCAGCGTAGTGCTTGGCACTCAGCAAATTCAAATTTTGTTTTTGGAACTTTCTGGATTCTTTCTTTTTCAAATATTTGAAAAAATAACAGTAAGCAGTTGGGTGAATTTACAGATGAGAAACCTGTGGATATGGAGGGCTGATTGCTGGTATTTTTTTTCTTTTAGATACTTTATTGATCCCCGTGGGTAAATTGTCTCCTCACCTCCCCCAACCATGCTCTCTGTGAGAGTAAGCTTGGCCGTGAAGGGCAGCCACGTCAAGGGGCACCCAGGGAGCTGGGGGTTAAGGGCCTTGCTCAAGGGCCCACAGAGATGGCTCAAACAGGCAAACTTCTGATTACAGGCACAGAGCTTAACCTGCTGAGCTACACTCTGCCCCCTGTGCAACTATTTGTATGCAATGTTCTAATCTGTCAAACTCCAAAAAAACTACAAGTTTTTTTTCTTTTCATCATACAGTATCAAGATTACAGAGTGACATACAATTGGCATTTTAGTCATTCTTTACTTTTATGTACCTAAAATGTTAACTGTTAATACACAACCAAGTCAAGTATAACCAAACAAGACTGACTGCAATGAAACATCACCCTATTGAACATTTTTGGCAGTGTTGATTTTCTGTAGGTTAATGGAGCGTCTGCTTTCACACACATTCATTGATATTATCTTGATGAATGATGCACGACACACTAACCTCACAGAAGCTTATGGCGGTCATGGCAACCTGATGTAGCTTCTTTTTGAAGTCGTGGGCCATGCTGAGCTCCTCCGCATTGAAGCGATTGTGGCGATAGAGCACACTGAGCTTCACGGCCACCTTGATCAGGTCCTTCACCACCTTCTGGGCCTCTGCCCGGTTGCCTGTGTACCCCTTTGAAACCCTGTAGAGTTCATCAAGGATCTCGCTGCTTGTATCGTCAATGAGCACTTGCACCATGGACTTGCTGGCCATGTGACTGAGAATCTTCTTCTGGGCCTTCATGGCCATGTCCTTTGAGCTGAAGGAATCCATTGCAGCTATGGGGACAAAAGGGATCACATTTTTAAATACTTGAATCACTTTATATGGTGTGTTTTGTTTATTGCAATAACACCGTTATTGGATGCAGCCTAGGAGATGCATAAATGCCGGTTTTGGCTGAGATTTTGTTTTCATTCTTAATGCTGAAAAACCCATGTCACATACACACTACCTATGTGATGAAGCAAATTTGAGGTTTTAACGCCAGTTAAACAATAAACAATAATAAATGCAAAGCAAAATGGATGTCAGGATTTCACAAAACATTGATATTGGGGGGATGGTCCTGGAGGGTTTTGGAATTTTCATGTTTGAAATATTTTATGCAACTCTACTCTTTCTAAGTAGTTAGTTTCACAGATTGTGCAGTCGTAGTGGAACTTAGTGAAGACCCTATAAACCAGATGCAGAGCCCTGTCTCTCACGCAGTGGGCAGGGCTTCAGTTTGACATAACTGACGTGTGGTGGATTTCATATATGGGCGGTAACAGTGACAGTTGGTGAAAACTATAATTACCCATGAAACTACCTGGCAAGAGCCATGTGCACAATGTACACAAATGGCATACAGGTTACGCCTTTTAGAAAAACACAAGCTTAATGACGCTTTGCCATGTGCAGGTATGTGTCACATTTCCATTGACCCCTCAGCACACTTTCCCTTATAACTTTCTCTAAATAGGTCATTTGTTTGGAGATTGGAGATAAATACATTTCTGCTTATTTTCCTCTGTGCACAAATGGGTATGAAACTCGTTTACACACTTGTGTGTTTTTATACTCTGGTTCATGAACAAGCATTCCTCCTTCCTGACACGCACAAATACCCGACGCAGCAGCTTGAATTAGCCTGCAGAGCGCGTCTATAGAAATCCCCATTAAATGCTCATGTGTGAGCCTCATAAATAGCTAGTTGTGTATATGTCAAAATGCAGAGAAGGTAAGAGAAGTTTCAAAGAAAAGTGGTAAATTGTTCAGACCTTTCAGAGCTTGATTGTGATCAATAGAAAATGCCACTTAATTTGCCTCAACTCCAAAAGGATGATACTCCGAGAATGTAACAGCAGCTGCCATCGGTTGGATTGACATGTACAACATGTAAATGTTGTATTTTCTGCCTGTATATTGACATTTTATATCATAAAAGAAATAAGACATTGCTGATGCTACTTCCTTAAAGTATTGATAATACTGTGATTAGTTTGTGGCATTTTGTACCTTAGGTAGGTCAGAACATATTCCAGAGCAAGCAGGCACTTCTACTGGCTGGGGATGGCTAAAGACATTGCTGAATCTGTCCAGAGTACCAAAATATGGCCATCAGAGTGGCTCTCAAAGTCCCATTTGACCCTCTTGCTGTTATCACTGATCCTTTTGAACATTTGGGGAGGAATACTGTAAGCCCCCTAGGAAGGATTTGAGCAGGCAACGAGTATACGTTGATAGTTTGTGATTATTCAACTTACATGTAATACCCTGAGGTCTTTCCTTTGAAGAACATTGAGGCCAAAGCAATAGGTTTTATTTTGTGTAGTTTTTCTCTAGAGTAGGGTTTCCTTAAGATAGTCTTATGGATATAGGGTCCATGTTAGAACTTACTAAACACTAGACACTAAAGGTGCACTACAGCTGCAGAGACAAGCCAGTCCCTTACTGGGGGTCAGGTTTAGTCAGACTGAAACAGGAGCTCCACTTTGTGAAGTTGTAATTCGTTACAATTACAAGTTACTCTATTTAAAATGTAAAAGTAGTGTAACTATTTAAATCACTATATGAAAGTAATTTAACCAATTACATTTGATTACTTTTCTAAATTATGAATGAACATTCTCAAACGTTAACCATTTTGAAATTTTGTAACCTGGCAGTGTTTACCTTATAGCAGTTTTAAACACTGACTACTGTCAAACTCCTTTCAATACATGAATTTACATAATTATAATTGATCAATTTAGATAATATAATAACAGCCACCACAAGGTCAGACTTTAGGCCTCATTTTACTGTAAGATCAAACAGTTATAAGTAATAACTTTTTTTTAATAAAATCAATAACACTACTAAATCAAATATTTAACATTCAACAGCATTGAATAAGTAGCTGTCTATTCTTGTGTCTGTGTGTTATCTCTTTTTGCCAATAATTGAAAGAGAATTGTGGACACTGAGGCTCAGCGTCAAGACAAACTTGAATGGCAAACGGCAACGCTTTGTATGAAGACAAAGAAAAACCTTAAAACATTTGCATCTAAAGTTAAAGAAAATTTTAATCAGAGAGTTCAAAGTTCTCCATTTCAGTCAAAAATCAAACTGGACAATTGGGCGATGGATGAAGGTACTAGGTGTCCAACACCATGCATCAGTCATTGTGGATTAGATCGGAGCAGAAGGAGCTGTTCCATGTGATTATCAGTCATTCTGCTTCGAGATTACTTCTATGCTTAAACAGATGCTTCACTGGAGCACTGGTCGTCGTACAGTCTGCATGCCTGTCGTAGCCAAGATTATTAGATTTGTATCACATAGTGTGAACGGTAATGATCTAATAAGATCACTGAAATCACATAGTGTGTACTGGCCATTACACTTCCGAGGCATGGTGTGGCACGCTGAAGGTAGGCATGTCTTCCCTGCTTTGGTTAATATGACTGTGCAGTTGCAGTAAACTGCAGTTACCTCTAGATCAGAGATGGCCAGTCTTATCCAGAAAGGGCCATTGTGTCTGCAGGTTTTCACTGCAACTCCCTAATTAGATTGCTAATTAGAGGACTGATTGGCTGAAGAGTCCTCACACATGTTTGAACAGCTGCTGGCCCTTTGCGGATAAGATTGGCCACCCCTGCTCTAGATGTTTCCTGAGGTTGGACATAGATTGTGTCGATGTCGACAACATCTGCCAGCTGGCAAACAAGCATTACATTGCACAGTTAAATTTCTGCCTTTTTCTGAAACGTACCGGAAATGTTTTTTTATATTTCCAGCAATGGAATGCCTTTCTTTCTCTGTCTGACATTGCCTGCTACAGAAACTCAGACCGCTCAAGCAAGTTAATTAGCAGAAGTGTCACTACAAGTGTAGAGGCGACACGATAACCAATCAGAAGCGTCAGAATAGTATTAAACTTTCGGCAGTGGAGGGAAATAGCAAAGGAGGATGTTTTGCATAAGAAAAACATGCAAAGCAATAAAAATACTATTAAATATATTGGCAAGGTTTTGCATACAATTTTAAGATGGAACTAAAATTGTAATCATGAATATTTCCATAAGAGAGTAATTTGATTGCACCTTTTTCTCTTGTAACTAATGGATTACAATAAAGTTTTTTGTAATTAAAATACGTTATGCCGTTACGTGTAACTCGTTACTCCCCAACACTTTGAATGAGGCAGGCTCTGCTTGGGATCAGAGGTTATGTAACCTCTTATTTGCTTGCAGGGAAGCAGGTTTTCCTAATTTCACCAGGATGGAGTCGCCAACCCATTGCAGTGTATTAAAAATGAGGCCGAAATTGAAATGCATGACAAGGTTAGTTGCTACCCACTTACTGGAGGCTTAGAGTGGAAAACAAAGTGATGTACTTTAGTCGTCATCCTGCTCCCAACTGAACTAAATAAACTTCTGGGTAAGTGGCAAAGGGCCCTTTAATGTCACAGAGTGGGTGCGGCCCAGCACCTATGAGATAGCCACCCTGGGTCAAGAACACTCTCATAGGACAATGCATATTAGTCTTTTGAAAGAATGGTTCCCACACAAAGACCCTGCTTTAGTACTGTACATAACATTAGAGCCGTGGAGGATGAGGAAGAAGTTGAAGCGCAGTATCTATTGAGAGCCTGTTCGTCATGGTCGCCTACTAGCTGGGCAGCAGAGACAGACACAACATCTATGTCATGCCGACCTGTGTACAGTGAATCAGATAGTACTTCATTTGTTCTATATGGAATTGTGTTGAAGGAAAATGTATAAATAGAAAGACCTATCAAATTTGTGAAAGGCTAGTTTCCGCTTGTAGCAGCCAATAATGTAATAACTACCAATAATATATTGGTAGTTATAATATAATATTTCTAATATAAAAATGCCAATAATATTTTTTCTGTTCTTAATGCAATAAAAGTTCATAACTGGCCAATAATGAGATCCATTTTCTCAACCAATAATGTAGGAACTTTTTGTCGATAATGTAATAAGATATTGTATTATTGACCAGTTACTTTGTTATCGACTTTTAGTACATTGAGACCTGAGAAATGTATTATGTTATTGGCACGTTATTACATTATTGGCTGAGGATGTCTTTGAGTTGATTGGGAAAGTTGAACTTATAAGTAGACTTATGCAGGGGGTACTGGCAGATAGCCTTTGCACCAGAGTTCTGAGAACTTACCACTTTTTGTACTCCTCCTCACCTCATGCAGTTCTGGGCTTTACCATTTGGTTTACATGGAGGTCCTCCAACTTTCCAGCAATTAATGGCTATTATTTTGCAAGAATAATGGATATTGTTTTACAGGAGAGTTTGCTCATCCATCTGCTTATCTTGGTAATGTAGTGATGTTCAGTAATATATCCCATCTGCATCACTGTATTTTAATGCATTATTAAGAGCTACAGAGCTCCCCAAATGAGAGGTAACATGAAGGATACCTATGGTCATGGGCGTAGCTAGGCCATTTTTAGGGGGGCTTTAGCCCTCCTAACATTTGTACTCAGCCCCCCTAAAAATTCTCCGTAAGCTTTACAAAAAGTTGTGATCGCCCACGTCCCCTTTA
>JAODKN010000134.1:14881050-14892345 GCA_026774425.1 Petrocephalus zakoni | reverse complement strand
TTAATAATAACATGGTAGTAGCCATAGAAATGGCCAGGGGGTGCAGAACGCACCCCAAGGAACCATTGAGGGTTAAATATGTTGAAATTTACAATATTGTTTACGCTACTTTACTCCAGGAGTAAAGGGAGATCAGAACGATGTGATTTGGGGAAGTGGAGAAGGATGAAGGCTACTGTTTGGGTATAGGGGTGTAGACAAAAGCATTACCCCCCCCCACACACATTTTCGTACGTAAAGAACACTAAGGACTTCTAGATGGAATGGTAGCAGAGCACATACAGTACAGGGCTAAACTGATCCCAGAAGATCTATGCAAGTCTAACTGTGATATACACAGTGCAGTTGTTGTGCAGTTGGCCTAACTGTATTCGTGGCTATTTATTCTGCCAGATTAATGTGTTTTGTCTTTTTGGTATCTGTAAGCCCAACATGCAAGACTTAGGAATCAGGAAACTACAAGCTAAGGAGCGTAACTTTCATAGATAAGGCTGCTTCAGCAGAACATAGCCCAGGTCTTTCTCTTACTTGGCCGTTTCGCTTTCTTGCTTTGCCAGCCGGTCTTCGGTGCATAGTGATACTGTACCAAGGTTATAACAGCTTTTTTTAAATTTTGCATTAGTTTTTATTTTTATTTCATTTTCACTTTTTGTCTTCAATTTCAGTTTACTGATTATTAGTTGTGGGGTTGGGGTGTAATTAATTAAGTGGGTTTGGGGTTTAATTTCATTCTTTTGAAAATGCTTAGTTTCAGTTTAGTTTTTATTAGTTTTAGTTTATTGTTATATAAGGTATTTCTCAGTGGCGCGAATCAAATAAGTCAGTAAAAGTACTGTACTGTATAATAAGAATTTGTATCGTTTTTCAAGACGGCAGTTGTATTGTGTTTCTAAGGCAGGCTATTTGTATAACCAATCAACAAATAGAGCATTCCAAGTCCCACCCCGAAGTAGGCCTACCAAAAAGTAGTTTGTGTGCGTAAAACTGCCATAGTTAAAAAAATGAAAGAAATCATCCAACTAGAGTTATGGATAAAATAAATAGACAACAACGAAAACTTTCTCACTTTTTTTGTGAAGCCTCGTTTTATTTTTATTTCAGTTAAAGAAAATGTTTTTTCACATTTAGTTTTATTTATTTCATTAGTTTTCATGAACAATAACAACCCTGATACCTAACCACTGGACTGTGATCAACTTTCATCGCTAATAACGATGAAATCAAGAGCACTTATTAATATTATTATTATTATTAATAATAATAATAATAACTAGAAGGGTAGAATAATAACTATGAAAAGGTTGTGTGGGATAAAATATCTTTACTCTGAAGGTGTGTGTGTTACAAAAACAAAAATCTGTGGCTGCAATCAAAAACCTAAAATAGCCAAAGGTCTTGTGTTTTGTTTGGTTACTTATGGTAAAGGTTGGGGCCAGGTAAGGGATAAGGGCTGTCATAGTTGGGATTAGAGATTTGCCTATTCAAATGAAGGGACGGGCCCCACAAGGATATGGGTACAAACGTGTGTGTGTTACAAATTTCAAAATCCATGGAGAGCTGGTACTCGGCTTTGGGGATACACTGAGTTAAACCATAAATGTGTTAAGACAGAAATAATAATTGAAGTGTTTTGACTCAAAGCAGTCACTGGGGAGAGTGAGCTGACTGGCAGATAAAAACACTGCTGACGGCCTTAGACTTTGGTACCCATGAGGCAGTGCAGCAATAAGGGAGTAGGAGTGGCAGCCAACTGACTGTGTGTTTGTACAGAGAGTCGACCAAACACAAAATGAGGAAATGAGCAAATATACCTTTCAGTAAGATGGTCTGCCGAGTGACGTGTGTGGTTTGCAAGAACCACAGCTAAAGTGTCACAGAAACCGTTTAGGTTTTAGACAATGATGGGGTTCATGTCCCGGTCACATGTCAAATGTTTCTCTGACATGCAGACACTATAAACTTAAGACATAAACATAATGCAATGCTCCTAAACATTTCATTAAGTGCTCATGAAAATACCAGCTCTCCAACGTGCTGAAGGTCATGACTGCAGAGGCCATTGGCTCACTACAGGGTTTCCCAGTCCAGTCCTCAGGCACCCACAGTCTGTCCATAATTTTGCTCCCTCTGAGCTCCCACATTTTTGCTACCGGGAGCTGGGAGGGGCCATAAACATGGACTGTCTGTGGGTCCTTGAGGACCGGATTGGGAAACACTGGCTTACTTTATGAAGCCCTCTCAGCCATGGGGAGGTGGAGCTGGCTTTTATGAGCACTTGCAGGGGGTCATTGGTGGGATAAATGCAGCTTGCACTGTCAGACAGTGATCTGGGTCTCTCCATGTTAGCCTTGATTTGTCAGTCCCCTTTTCCGGCTGCAATATACGTTACCACACTTTAAGGTTTCCCTTTAAAACTAACCTTTGAAAATAAGCAAACAACATTTGACTGTTAGATATGCAACCTTGGATTTGTATATGAAGGTTATTTTCAGGCATTACAGTAAACTGTAAAATGAAATGCATTTAAATGCCATTTGAGCAAAAAATATATAAAATAGGCATTTGGCCATGCTGTTTTATGGATTTCAATATCTGACCGCATTATTTGTGCCTTCACACCAATTAAAATCTCTGTTAAACATGGTGCTGTTCCCAGACCTGTGACAGGCAGTTGACAGATGTTGCGTGTTCTTGCAGAAAGTTCTGGAAGCACTGAGGGTGTACAGCCATACATTGTGTGGCAAAGCAGACTTCAAAACGGAACACTGTGATATTGTTTATCAGCGTAGTACAAAGCAATTTTGTGTCTGTCATGATGACGGATGGTATTATCTCTTTGAGCTTTTTGTAAATGATAGGAAGTCAGGATTTTTTATTTATTTTTTTGTTAAGCAAGAACTGTTCTAAACCGCGCTCATTGTTGCACCCTCAAATTTCAGATTTGAGATGCAGTGAAAATTTAAAAGAAAAAAGATGAAAAAAGACTAAATGCAGATGCTTTCTGTTTCTGTTTTGCATTATGGAATTTATAAGGATATTTATATTTGAATATTATGTCTGAATACTGCAGTATATCTTTGTATTTAACTTTTTGTGATTTGAGAAGACTTTAGATTTTCGCATTCATTTCTTTTCATTTGCAAATCTTGGGTTTATCTCGCTACTCATTATTAAGATACATATAGAGTAATGTTAATTAATGTCCTGTAATGTTAAGTAATTAAAAATCCCCTGCAGCCACCCTAGAGCCAGAGCCAGCCCCGGATTAAGGTGGCATACGTTTTCCACGCAATGAGAATGCGCCACCTGGCAGTGCGCACATGACGACGTAGCCTGCTATTTCAGGTGCTCCCATCCGCTGTGCCACCTCGTGGACTCGCTCACTGCCAAGTGCCGCTTCGTGGCTGGCGACCAAGCCCACCTCAGGGGTAGCGTGGCGCCAGACACGCAGGAGGCACAGGACCGATCTCGGGCGGGAGGCCGGAATAACATAATAAGCAGAATGTGCTGATGATGCCAGCTACATCTTCTACACTATTACTCAAGCGGCTGGGTGACATGTCATTCTATTGGAGGTCAGGACAGGATCATTTATAACCCGCAGCAGAACTACTTTTATATTAAAAAGGAATAGCATGGAGCGATTGCTTTCTCAGAAATGGTTTCCTCCGATGAGATGGTCCTCTGAAGTCCCCCGTCTCGCTCGCTCCTCTTCTTCAGGTCTCCTTTTCCACATCCTCTCCTGCAGCTCTGTTTTCCTAGTCTTTGGTGCAAGTTCTTTTTAATATATTCCCTCTTTTCTTTATCTAAGACCTGGCGTTACCAGCGTACCCAATAGGGGGCGCCACAGGAAAGCACAGGCTTCAGCTATATGCCAACCTGGCTGCCATTACTGTAATGCAGCATCTCTTTGCAGCACAGCGTATATACTAGGTAATCGTCGTTATCATGCTATACCAACCTCCTGTGTCTGCTTAGCTAAACAGATGGATAGTCAGTATATATTTATCTCGCAGAAGCAACTGGATAAAGACATTATTCCGAATCTTTCACACAATAGAACGCCACCACACAATGGATAAATATAAGCCATACAGATTATAAAAATAGAAACTGTGAATAGTTTGAGCGAAAAGGTATTGTGTGCCATAGCATAATATTTTATAAATCAGTCTACAAGCTATCTCAGCTGTGCCACACAGATTTTTTTTTCCAATCCCATGATCCCGTATGCAGTTCCATCTCATTTTCCACCCAGGCACACAAGTGATGTTCTACATTCTTCCAGCTCATCTCTCTCACCACCTCCCACCCCACCCCATCTGACCCCCCCAAAGTAATAAAGGCACTGGGTCTCTGGAGTTCCCACTGTGCTCCTGTGCCCCCCTCCCCCACCTGCGTCAGCTTCATTGGATCAACCGCGGTGTTCGGAAAGCGTCATGACGTGACACTTGACGTGAGTTTGTCTTCATGGCGATTCATGTCTGTAAAAGCTGTGCTGGCTCCTGGTGCGATAGAGGAACGACAGTCTCCGAACATGTTCTCCGAAGTTCACTCCCATCTACAGGACAGTAGAGGAAGAGCGGCACCTAAATATTCTATTGACTGCACAGGGCTCTATAACTATCTGCTCATACATTCATGGCATTTCTGCAGCAGGGCGAATAAGCACCTTATGGAGTGCAGGGCTAATCCTATTTCAGTCCCACTAGTGACACCTCTAAGGTTGTTGTGTATCCTGATTCTTTGTCATTCAGCTAAGTGCAGCTCCAATCAACTACCTTTCCGGACCGAAGTCGATGGATTTCATGTGGATTTTATAGTCTTTAAAAACACGCCAGGGGTTGGGCCCGGTGGCAGATGGTTAACACTGTTGTATCGAACCCCTGTGACTGGGGTTCCAGTCTCTGCCATGGCTCCCTGTGTGTGGAGTTTGCATGTTCTCCCCGTGTCAACGCCGTTGGGTTTCCTCTGAGTACTCCGGGTTCCCCTCACAGGGCAGAAACATGCCAAGGTTAATCAGAGTTACCAAATTGCACATGTGACTGTGCCCTATAGTGGGATGGTACTCCATCCCGGGTTGTTCCCTGCCTCCCACCCCCCAACCCTCCTGTGACCCTGGTTAGGATAAATGGTTATGGAAGACAGATGGGTTATACAGGCCTCCGACCCCCTTTGCAATATGTCTATAAACAGAAGAGTATAGCAAAGAGGCTGAATGTAGATTTCAGGATTTTGTCAAAGTAATACACGCTGTTCTTCATTTATTATTAGCTTTGCACTGCGTGCTGCAAGGGGGTGCTCCCCACCCCATAATGTGTCACTCCACGAGCAGGTGCAAAGATGATTTTCGGCTTCTTCTCTCTTCTTAGACCGGACAGCCATTTCAATACCACTTCAATGGGTGAGCCTGCATTTTTAAATTGGCATAGCATTAGAGAAAATGGAGGATGGTTAAGAGCAGGTCAGGTGATTGTAATAAAGATTTAATCAAATCCACAGAGGTGTCCCTGTAGCAGCCATTAATACCCTCACGTGTTCTGCTATTAATTTGGATGCGGCAACACAGGACGTACTTTAATAAGGGGCTGGAAAGCAGAAGAAAATGCTATCTGTAAGGCCCATGAATGTAAGGTAAGAATAAACACCAGCGATACGTATTATTTATGTTGCCTGGTGTCTCTCCTTCACTGTTCTCTGCAACTCAATTAATCATCTGACAATTGGTCAGATGACATTGATGCCATTTGACCAAAGAATGGCCCGGCCAAACACTGAGCGCTTACACACACAAGCCGGTAACAGTCATAAAGACATATTCAGTTATATGTTGCTTTGGAGAAAAGCATCTGCTAAATGCATTACATTTAAAATGCAAAGATAAGACCTTAACCAAGAAAACACCTGTCCACTGAGCCCAGAATTATTTTCCCGACTGTGCGGGGGGATATGATTATCTGGTGTGATATGCTGTTAAAATAGTCACTCAAAACATAAAAAAGCAACCAAACCAAATTCAGATGACAGAGGCGGGATATGCATCATACAAGTGCTGCTTGAGTATTTTCTGAATCAAAGTGAAACCAGCTACTAGCCTGAAATCTAAAATTCTATATAAACATGGCAGCGCTGCATCTTCTAGCTAAGTATCTATCTATAAGCAGAGAGATCTACATATACACAGTGAGCAGAATTATTAGGCAAGTACTATTCCTGGAGATCATTGTTAGCAAAAGTTGGGCAGACTTGTAAAAATGAATTCAGTTGAGTTTTCTTTTGCTCCAAGTACATTTATTTAGAGAGAAAATGTTACATTAGACTTTCACAAACAAAAAAAAAAAAGAAACTAAGTGGATTTTTCGCTCTTCACCATCTACAGAAATAATTATAAACAGCAGTTTAAGCCATTCAGTCTATATAAGAAATAACAAACCATCAGTCATTCTATACAGTCCACTTTACCAGGTTTAGTGTCCTGCATGGCCGCCTTTCTTCTCAGTGACCATCATAGGCCTGTTGTCCATTGAACCAGTCAAGTTTCTCATTTCATCATGTGCTATATTAGCCAAAGCAGCTAAGACAGCCTCCCAGATGCTGCTCTGAGATCGTGCTTAATCCTATGATACATTAAGGCCCCGTTGTTATCAATGGGGTTAAGTCAGATGATGGCAGTGTTTGAAAAATGTATCTCTTAGAAATTGGCAGGTATTTTTTAGAAATTGGCAGCAGATCATGTGGTTATTTTTTATACCATCTGGAAGTCTGAAAGGTCCGACAGGTTCATCACTGATAACTGCAGCCCACACCATCACTCCCCCACCACCTTGCTGCCGCTTGAAGACGGCGTCCAACCACGGGCCCATCCATCTGCTCCATCGAGAGTCACTCTCATCTCATCCGTCCACAAAACCCAGTCTTCTGACATGTCCCTGTCCATTCTTAATGCTTTAGCTTGTGTGCCTTATTGAGTGGAGGTCATGTTTCAGCCTTTGTGACCTTAGCAATGTCACGTAACACATTACGCCTAGTACTTTCCGAGATTCCGTTCAGATTGCAGCTTTGGAAAATGGCAACATTTTATGCTGAATAGTTCTTGTAAGTCTACCCCTTTAATTTGGCATATATCATTGGGAGCTAATTTGTGTCTTCTTTTCTCTACATGCTTCCTTTCTCTTTGTCTGTTGGCCACAAAGTGAAAAGTGAAAAGTGAACTTCATGTCGTTGAGACCATACATTTCGAGAGTGCACAGTAGAATGAAATTGCATTTCTCCTGGCTCAATGTGCAAGACAAAGGAAAAATACTACAGGCTACACACAATACAGAACTGCACGGAGACTACTATTCAGCACAGAGGTAAATCTTGCACAGAGTAAATAGCGCTCAACGTTAAAATTTGCACAGAGTCAAAATATTGCACAGGGTCAAATATTGCACAGTGTCTCACAGTTGCCGTATTATAGCACAGAGGTTGATAAAAGTTTAATATGAATATGCACAAAGCACTCAGTGATCACGTTTTAAAGTACGGCGATCATGTTTTAAAGGTTAGCAATTTTGATTGTTTGATTGTTATACTGACACTTTGCTATTTAGTTTTTTCTGCTTTCTGCAAAGTCCTTTTCCGGCCTATTTTAATTATTATTATAATAATAATAGTAATAATTTGCTTAATAATGCTGCACAGGAAAGTATCTATGTTTTTCCCGTTTTTCTCCAAACAGAAAGTACTCTGACCAAATACTGAAAATGGTCTGTTCTTAAACTTCATTCTTAATTAGAGATTCATCTGGAATGAAAATATTGTTCGGAAGAGAAGATACAAGTACAATACACACTTGCCTAATAATTCTGCACACAGTGTATATATCCATCTTGAGTATGGGCTGAATTTCAGATGTAAGATTAATGTACTTATAAAACCTAATGACATTTCCAGTTACAGGCCAACACTGAATATATGTGGGGCAGAGTAATCTGGTGAAAGGAGCAGGTTTAATACAATATTTTCAAGGTCAAATCCAAGTTTCAGAACCAAAATATCAAGCCAGTAATTGTTTATTTTAGCTTTAGTTCAATGATTCAATTTTCACTACACATTTTCTGTTTACTCTGTCTGCTGGAGACTAGGGTTTATAAGTTTGATGTATTAAGCTATTGTACCAAATACCATAACAGTTTAAATTGACTAGTATTATATTGTCTTGGAATGATCACAGTGACCAAAAAATGAAATGTTGTGAAATGGAAAGATATTTGTCTATGACCTCTGCTTCCTGGATCATTGCTTTGAATTATTGAATGGGTTTGAATTATTTAGGCTATACAATAAATTTCATAATAAAAAAAAGAATCACCTTAGCACAAACAATAAGCACAATCTCTCTTAGGTGCTGGGCTTAGCGCACATGGTGTTCTCTCCCCATTATTTGATATGATACATCCACCCCACCAGTAGAAACGGATATTAATAGTAATAATACTAATCCAGTTCTTTGATTGAGGATGGGCCAGAATCTATTGCCAGCTTAGTCACTGAGCTTCTAGTCACAACAGTTTAGTGTAACATCAGTCGTTGTATTAAATTTACTGCATACAAAAGTTCAAAATGTACAGGTTGTATCGTAAATATATAAATATGCGTAGAGATCTGTAAGTTGGAAAAAAGTAGTTCAGTAGTGCTTTGGTGATGGACTGTTCCATCATGTGGCATTTCGAGTGGAAGGAAGTAGGCATTGTAAAACCGTATGCGTACAAACACTTACGTCGTATTAAAGATTTTCACTTTGACAAATGGAGGAATTTCAAAACACCCAATTGTGAAGTGTAGCAAGGCCGCTCCATAGTAGCTTAGTAATAAAAAAGCAAATATTACAACAAATGAAGGATTTAGAGAACAAAGAAATCGGGGCTTCTCTAGTAGCTAATTCAGCAATTAATACCCCGTCTTACTAAGCATCATGTTGGCATATATGGATGGGGGATCCTGGAAACACAGACAGCTCAAATCTTAGGGTATAGCTGAAGTAGGCCCAGGTCCAAGCCTTCCCCCTAGGGGAAAAGGGATTCCAGTAGAAAGGTTTGAATCTTGATAGACACTATTGCATTCTCACCTGGCTTCCCCCTCACTTAAACTGGTGTCTTTGTTTGGTTAAAATGAGCAGGAGTTTCACAGACATAGACTGCTTAACGTCCTGATGTTTCATGAGTGGTGACATTGAAAAATAACTTTGACGCTGTTCACCGTAAATGATAAACTAAGGAAAAGACGTTTTATCAAATATAATCCTTCGAAAAGATAAATCAGGAAGGCCATGGCAGTAAAGCTGGGAAAAGAATGCAGGCCGTTGTTTAGCCAACCATTGGAGGGATTGAAGTGTTCACGCTCTGTCCCGTTCTCAACAAGGACATAGCGAGTTCACACTAACCAAGTTCTCTGATGACTCTATGGTGGTTTACTCGGGCTATTAGAATAAAGCACGTCAATAAATATATATTCTCAGAGATAATTATCATCTGGTGAAGCATGTCACTCTTCTGGAATGAGAATACCTCCATCCCCAGCACTTGGGTAATTACTAAATATCTTCATAAGCTTGGAAACTACACAAACCACTTTCTACAGCTATTTCAGTCACCAGATCTAAATGTAACTGAATTCTTATGGGAGACTCACACACAAATATCTAATATTCTAGGACTGTTTTCTGATCCTCTCAATAAACTGAGAATCAAAGTAAAGTGAAGAGTGAAGAGGCACAGAGTCCCAGGGGGACCCTCAAGTGTTTTCCCCAACACTGTATTCTCCATCCCTATATTTCCCTTGTACCTCATGCCCACAGAGTGACATTATGTTCTCAGTCAGCTGCAGTAACACACAGTGTTGTAACCATACAGAATAAGAAAAACCACTCTGGATCCTAGATATCCACCCAGACCCAAAGCTTGATGCAGTGCTGGTCTCGGGGTGGGATGTGGGAGAACCAAGGAAGTTGTCCTGGGTCCAACCTGGGGAGTGATCCTCTTAATTTTAATAAAAAATATTATAAATATATTATAAATCATATATTATAATAATATAGTATAGTATTATAAATATATAAATAAATAATAATATAATAATAATATAGTATATATAATATAAATAAATGTCCTAGGTCCTGCCTAGATGTACGAGGCAGATGTTTTCAGAAGCAAATGACCTTGTTAACTGGAACAAAAAGGGTTGCCAGATCTCTTTTGCAGATGCCCTATAGTCTAAATCTTAGCCAGACACCAAGGCTGAAGACCCTTAAACTAGGATAAGGAGTAAAGAGTAAAATGAAGCATCAAGAAAGGTTGCGATGACTCCTCACAACAGGCCTTTCACACACGTCTATGATCTGAGTCCAAGAAGCACTTGGAGTCTAATTTATAGTGACTGGCACGAGTCAGATCATTATGAGCGGGACTTAATTGCAACCAATCACAAAGGAAGTTGGCTAATAACCAATCTTCAAACAATGATCGATTAGTCTGAGATCATCGTAAAATTTAACACGGCAGACGATGGAAACAATACAGCTGTTTACAGCTGCATTCTTTGAAAATATACAGTGGCTGTCATTTCAGCAGGTAGAGGCACACACACTGAATGCCTCTTTGCTTAAATTTACCCAGCAGTCCGACCTATTTATATAGCCAAGTGAATGCAAGAGTAAAACCTGCCTTAAACTTGAGGTGCTAAACCCTGTTATTGTAACAGCTGCCCTGTTGTGCTAATATGCTCTAAGAAGTTCAAAATGAGATTAATGCAGTACTTTAACATGGCTATGTAATAATGACATACATTAAGGTGCATAAAGCCTTTAGGCACCTATAATGACTTTTACCAAGAACACACAGAACTGCCCTGGCCATTCATTATTCCTGGAACTCAATGTCAAAGCCAGGCCTTGTTGGCTGAAGACATATACAGTACATACAGTATAGTGTATACCCAGTATGTATACCCAGTATGTATACCCAGTGTGTATACCCAGTATGTATTCTCAGTATGTATACCCAGTATGTATACCCAGTGTGTATACCCAGTGTGTATACCCAGTATGTATAGTTGGCTGAAGGGAGCCTGGGACACATTATAGAAAACAAAGGGCTCATAGAAAGCACAGCTTCGGGCATCCTGAATGGGATACCAGTCCTCACACACACACACACACACACACATACCATGTATCCCTATCTTTATGGGGACACTCCATTCATTCCTATGGGCATAACCCTGATCCCAAGTATGACACCCTTAACCCCTACC
>JAODKN010000134.1:14869786-14879846 GCA_026774425.1 Petrocephalus zakoni | reverse complement strand
TTATCACACTGTGGGGACATTGGGTCCCCACAACGTAATATAAACATGTCCACACACACACACACGCACACACACACGCACACACAGATTGGGAATCTATTACAGATTTCTACCCAAGGAAATTTCTACCCAGTACCTAAACACTGATAGCTGATTATTTCAAAAACTGACACCAATACAGATTGTATGACAGGTTATGCTTAAATAAGTTTAAAGGGGCACTCCATCCAAATAAATTTTACATTCAAATATTATGAAAAAGTATTTATTTTTGGTAAGAAAACACCAACTCTGACATACAACAACAGTTCCAGTGCACTTCAACTGTATACATATTTATAACGTTTAAAGCAGAGAACAGCTGATCATCAAGTGTGATAAACGCTGTAATTTTCTCAGTAATATCTTTTGATTTTGCAGTGTCTACACTGAATATTCTTTTGTTATCAAACGCAAACGTTATTGATGGACAACTGTTATTTGGCAGTACTGCAGCCTTCTTCATTGGAATGGGTTTGTTTTTCAGAAACTCTTCAGTCTCGCCTTAAAGAGAGCAATCAGATGTGGTGTGCTGAAATGTTTATTAGTCTTATTAGTAGTCTATGTATTATTTTAGCAGAGCATGTTTGCAAAATACATTTGAAATGTTGTTTTCGGTAACGTGAAAATAATTGCACACAGCAGACATACTTCAAACTGTTTAGGACGTGGGTTTGCACCATTTTAAAGGGAATTATTGGTGGTAAATATTTGCTCATTTTTAACTGTTGGCTGATACCGATAACTAGCTGATATAATTGGTATATCGCTCCTATTTATATTTTTTGTGTAGACTCCCCATTCATTTCTATGGGCATAACCCTAATCCAAACTATGACAAGCTTAACCCCTACCTACCCCTAACCTTAATCACAAGTAACCAACCAAAATACAAGGCTAGGCTTTTGGCATTTTTAGTTTTTTGATTGCATTCATGTATTTTTATAAAATTTAGTTTTCCCTTGTGGAGCCCAGAAAAATGTCCCCTCTAGGTTAAAATAACAGGTTTTACCACATTGTCGGGACATTTGTAATACATGACCACACACACTCACAGTCATAAAATCACCCTGTGGCCAGTGTAGAAATTCCCACCTGCAAAAAAGCATATCTTTTGACTGCGGGAGGTAATCAATGCAGCACAGGCAGGTAACTGGGTTACCTGCGAGCCACCAAGCCGACACAAATCATCATCTTCTTCTTCTTCTTCCGCTAAATGTAAAGAGGACTGAAGAATCCAGGCCAAGAAATGTAATGTCACTATTTAGATGTCCTCTGCATTTCCAAAGGGTGTTACAATAAATCTTTATAAGAATAAAGTTACCTCAACAGCAATATTCTTCCTTGAACTCTATGTGAGCTTTCCTGTGAGCTTTCTTATCTGCCTAATTCCCCTTTTGCTTATTCTGACAAACTCTGAAATTCACCCTTTTCCAGTTCAGATCCTGACAGACGTATCTGGTGACCTGAGAATGAGTCACATCAGAATACTAAGATGGGTATCGTCCAACATCACGAGGTAATTCTAAAAAGCAAGGTGTACTATTTCCGAATAGCAAACCCCCAAAACATACCGTAGCTTTGCTGAGCTACCAAACTTATTAAAACTCAGCGTAAGAAGAGAATTTGACCAGATAGTTTAAATGTGCAGACAAGGTGTTTCCTCTCCTTCATTAGTGCAGTTAAACTGTCACAGATATTGGGGAGTGTCATGTATTTTACATTTATGTCTTTCATCTCATCTTAGCACTCTGGAAACAATTTTGGTAACACCTTACCAATGCTTTATACTTTATAAAGCTCTCATCTATAATGCACTATAGACACCTTTGTAATAATTATAATAAACGGCCTGTATAAACAGTAAGGATGCTTTGTATTGCATTATAAAGGTACCTAGAGTGCATTATAGATGAGACCTTCATAGAGCATTTATGCATGAGACACTTGAAAATGACATGTTATGCCTTTTTATTAATAGTTATAGCAATGTTTATAACACTTTATGAATGTTTTATAGCAAATTACAGGAACGGTTATTACACTTTATGAAATGGGCATCATAGAAAGTGATACCACAATTTCATAAATACGTCCATGCAGCTGGAACTGGCTTGATTCAGCACGGCTTCCTGTGGCACGTTTATTTTTGTTATATATGCACCAAATTATACAATGTTATTAAAAGCATCTGAAGAGGCATCTAATGGAAAACCAGAGGAAGATATGAACAAGAAAAAAAAGTCATCATATAAAATGTATGCAAAGCAATTAAAAAAAAATCAACAATGCTACCCTGACCAAATTAGTCCAGGTGTATCACCCAAAATTCGGGTTACATTACTGTCGCAGGAACAGAACTGTGTCGTAAAACGAGGACTCCCTGTGATTGCAATTCCAGTTGTAATACAGTGAAGGTAAATCAGCAAGTTAATAGAAGGATTTTGAAATGTTTACAGCAGGGTTTCCCAACCCGATCCTCCAGTCCACGTTTTTGCTCCATTCTAGCTCCTGGCAGGGAGCTGGGAGACAGCAAAAACATGGACTGTCCAGCAGTCCCCAAAGACTGGGTTGTGGAACACTGGTTTACAGACTTGTCCCTTCACAAAGGCCTACACTCGTCAAGGTGATGATGCTTAAACCAAAATCTATTTAAATGTTGTTCTATGTGGGAGCCTGTAGCAGTGATCTTCTTTGGCCTGAGTTTTCCATGGTACCTTGATGCTGGCCTCCAGAACAGTCAGCCCATTAGCAGAACAAATGTTGGCCACCAATGAAATATGAAAGAGGGTCTGTGCAAGAGGCCATTCTTCTGTTGAAGAAATCTGTTATGGTAAGGACCTGTAATCCTTTAAGAAAGGAATTTTTACATTGGTGATTCAGTGTGGCGCTGAATCACAGCAGGATCGGGGGGGGTTCCTGCCCTCGTTAGCAGCACTGGAATGTGCCAATTAATAATGTGCACCTGGATCTATTTGGGATAACGAGCCAGTGAGGGAGACCTGGCAGAGCTGGCAAGGAGACAAGATTGAGGGTAGGGTGACAATGGGTGATGTGGTTTTCTGTGTGGCTAGTTGATGTTGTGTAAATTAAAATCTCCTTTAGACTGAATGGGGCGTCTTGCTCAGGGGTTAGACTCTTCATCACGTTTCTCTTTGAGAGAAATGCTTGGCGCTCAGTTTGGTTTGGAATTCAGTTGCTGCCTTTCATGTGTTAGCTTTTTACTTGTGGACTTTGCTTAAGGGCTGCCCACATCTGCTCACTGGATTTGTTGTTCTCTGTGCTGGTGTTTTTGTTTCCATGTTTGTTTGAGTCTTGTTTCCATCACTGTTAGGCAGAATTTCACAGCCGGGTGCTGGGCAGCTGGCATTTTGTCTCGGGTGTGGTGAGATCTGTCATTTCTGTACGTTAGCCCGGTTTCCTGACTCTCGTTCCTGCTTTTTCACCAGTGCCCCGCCTGATTCTCGTACACCCTGCCCTGGAGCCGTCTAACCAGTGGCAAGCTTTATGGTCTGTTGTGTACCTGTTTTCTGCAGTGTTTTGCCCAATGATTTTTTTTGGGGACTCCTGTAAATGTGTTTTATCTGATCATTCAGAGCAGGGGACAATACCATGATGAATTCTAATGGACTTTGTGATCAAAATGAAATTCTCACTGCAGCAGGCGTGGTATTTAGAAACAGCCTGTGAGGTCTTTCATCGTGGACATGGAAGAGTCTCGCCACTGACATGCTGGTGATCATTGATTCAGTCATGACACTTTTTATTTATGAAGTAATGCCCCGTATGCTAGTTATGCATTAACTATCTGTGTAACTTCTGTTGCATAGCAAAGATATAAAATGTTTGGACCTAAATTGTCGTCATCGAGCTACCTATAAAATGTCCAGAATTCTGCATATCTTTTTATTTGGTTTTCTGTAGATGGCTGTATTTCATATATTCCTATACTTACATTTCCCACATCTTTACATGGCATGTCGGCCCTAGTGATTCACATTTTGTTGCTCTGTTATGATTTGAAAAGGATTCTGGGACATGAGAAATAAGCTGAATATCATTATGGTCCCTGTGGTGCTAATGAACTGAGCCTGTAGACCTCACAGTGCCACCTGTGATTTGTTAGTGGTACAATGCACTGTGACTGATAAAGAAGCCTTCAAGTAAATGGGCCATGCAAAGCATATCTAAAGCATGTATGGGCACGACGAGGAGGTTATCAAGCTGATCCAGCTGGATCAGAATCTGAGGGCTGACTTTGAGAAAGGGGGTCTGGGAATGTAGGAGGAGGGATTTTACTGAAGCCTTGCTTGGATTTTGCACGTGGAATTGTACCTCAGGTGACGACGGCATGGTGGTGTGGGAAGGGAAAGGTATAATCTGCTAGGGTTATCTGTGGATGAAAAGTATATATCCCAGGGCTCACAAGTTTCTAGATCCCTGGTAGCCCTTCAGGCAAGTATTTTTCATATAATGGTAGCCTGAGATTAACTAGCTTAAATTAAAAAAAATACCATTATTAAAATGTATAATCAGGAAGGTAATAAAAAAAATTTTTAGTTGAAATACAACGCAGAAAAATATCCTAAAGACCTTCTTATTCTTTCATGTTGGTTTGATTTTCCTAAGATTTTGTTTCAACCACCCAGCTGAGGACTCTGGGACTGGGACTGATTCTTTATACTGAACTGGTTGTTTGAAACCAAGTTAGATCTTAAGCGTGCACTTCCAAGTGGACAAGCCATCATCATAATCAATAACTTGTTCGTTCAGAGTTGAAAGTTTAAATAGCAGAAAAGGCAAATAAAGGTGGGTAATTTAATTTCACTTAAGGGATACTTTCTGATACTTTCCCATTGGACAGGATGTCGTTAGGATTTGTTAGCCCAACAGGAGCGCGTGATTACCCCGGGACATCAGGTCTTATTTATTTATTGCAAGCCCTGTATCCGAGAACTGCAGTATCTGTGCAGTGACAAAAATCAGTTGCCCAGCAATGACTCTCTAAAGTATTAGCAGACAGTTTTATCTCTTGAGACCTTCATAGAGAGGAATGCTGTGGTTGGGTTGCAGTTTACAAATCCATTATTATTCCAATAAAATGCACTTTTGTCAGTAAGTGATAGAAAAGAATAAGGTCAGATGGGCCTTATTGTACGTATGTAAGTATGTGTGCGGCTCCCAATCCATGTGTCTGTCCCATTAAGCACCTTCTTGGCTAATTGTGCCTCCTTATTAACACAACGCGAGCCATCTCTGGGAAGTCAGCCTCGTTTGTGGAAAAAGATGCCAAATGCTAGCTTGTCTGGGACGCTGACCCCTGTCTAGACTTTCTGGCAGTGTGGATCCACCTGCCCCCATGGGTTAGCACCGGTGTATTTCTTAATGATTCCCCATTAAATCCATTTCACTCCTTTCTGTGGTCAAAGCCAGAAGGATTTTTTCCTTTTGGTAATAAACAGACAGACTGCAGGTTTATAGGAAAAGAGGATTAGCCTAAAATGGTTAGTGAATTAAACCATTATAAGCCTTCTCTAGAGAAGAAGCTATTTACAATACCAGGTCTGAGATGGTGCTTGTGACAGATAAGACATATTGCTTTTTGCTATTATTGGTTTATTTGTGATTCATAAATGTGCTGCTGGGGAGAAATATACATTCCTTCCTTCTGTTTTGAGTTTATAAATTGAATTATTGAATGACAGTTTTCATTTTTACTTGACGCTCAGGAAAATTGCAGAACCAATTTATTTTGATACTGTGACCCAAATAACACAGTGTTCCAAATGTAAAACTTTCAGGATTTAACAGCAGTATTTAAAGTTTTATAGGACGCTGATATTCAGAAATGTTTGCAAATGAATGATCCAGTCATTTTTTTTCTAAAAAAGACATAATCAGAGCTGGAAATATGTTTGATAAGACCTTACTACGTATTCCTGGGTGTCCCTTTCTTCCAAATTCTTTTTTTATAAAAAATTTTCACAAAGGTCATCAGGTGTGTTGAATGGAAGAAAAAACAGAATAGTGTGAATGATTAAGATTGTGAAACGTGAGTCATAAATATGACCGTTAAAATGGCTTGGCCGGATTGTAAAAGGCCTTCATCTTCATGTCCGAAAGGGACATCTACAGACTGAGCTTTAAAGAAAATTGGGGGCTGGATGGCTTAACATTTACACAATTTCCATACTCCATTATCTTTGCTTGATGTTACCACAGCAGTTTCCCATCTGGTATTTCAACAACTGTATTAAAAGGGGCGGGGCCACAGGGGGCACTGGCCAGCTGAAAGCTGATTGGCTCACAGCGTCTCTCCTCCCCTGTCACTCACCTAATCAAACAATGTCATTGGCTAATGACAAGGTTAGCCCATCTATATGAGTTATGCCGCCACCAATAATTTCTTAGAATATTTTAACCAATATCTCATCATTTATAACCTGTAGCTGTCCCAACCTCTGAAGGCATTGACATTCCTCCTGCTGCTGCTCATGATTAGGCCTGTAGTTTAAGGGGATCTGGCCACCCCAACATTGGGGCTAAAGGTTCCAAGCTAACATATATGTCAGCTCAGGCATCTGTATCCAGCCAATAAAACGCCTAATAAGGGTGTGTCTGCCCATTAGGAGCTCCAGCAGCAGGTTTTACAGTGATCCTCCCACCTCTGTATAGCTTAATAATAACATTTTAACAGGCAAGTTCGCCAGGATGTTCCTGCCACTCTGCTTCTGCTAGAGAAGCAATGCCATAAGTGCTAGCGCCTTACACTCTGCAGAAAACTGTCGAATATGCAGGCTTTTCCCGTTTGCTTTCTGCCGATTTGTGGCCTGCGTTTATTCAGAAGGGTAGCAACAAACTACATCAGAAGCATTTCTGTCCAGCAGACTCGTGCTGATGTCTTTCTCGTACTGCGTTTACGTTATAGTACGTGTTTTCGACAGCCCTTTTAAACGCAGTACGTGTCGGCGAACGCTGCAAGCGTCATACGGCTACATCAGACGTTTTCCTCATCCTCCTTCCCACTGCTCACAACAAAATGTTCTTCAATGTTAATTGCATAAATACAAATTATTTTGCAGGGACAAATAAACAAATTCATTAGATTTTGAAATCTGTGGCTGAATCAGGGACTTCAGTAACCTATTTTTAAAAATACATCAAAAGTTTATGATAAAAACAATTTTAATTAGTGGATATTAAATATAGATGGATAAAGTGTTCTTTATTTCCCTGGCTGTCTAAATATACTAATGGAAGGACACAAACATGAAACAAAGAAAATATTTATATTTTTTATATTATTTTGATATTTGATATTTATTCTTGTTTATTCTAGTGTGATAATTAGACCTTCATACATATTCATAACTATAAGGAGTTAATTGACAAGCAGAAACAAAATGACAGGGGGCCGATTAAGGCCAACTCCAAAAGATGAATTCTGCACCATGAGAGCTGCTGCTCTGCTCCAGAGTCACTTTCTGTCAGTGTCTTTTGGTGAAAGCTCTGTAATTATTCTGAAAGCCAATTCAAAGGAGCACTTGCCCATAAGCAAATTACGCTGTCATTGCTGAGGGGCTGAATGAGTCAGCATTGTTTGCTTGCAGGTAAGGTCTCTGTTGTTGTTGTTGTTATTAACATGCATTACTTTATTAAATCTGTAATGTAATTTGAATCCATTGCTGCAATTAAGAGACTGATCCTCACATCTCTCCTTTTTGAATTTTATGCCATTTTGGTTCTTAATCATGTTGCTCCCTGTATTTTATATTTCCACAATTTAGTATACATGACAAATGCATACTCATAAATTAGTGGACTGGAGAAATTAAAATGACCCTGTCTTTATTCTGTAACTTGCATATTGATTTCTCTTTTCAGTAGTATTTCATTGTGAGTCACTTAGAGTAACTGATGTCTGACTGAAACTCATTACATGCCCATAAAGAGAATTTTTCCTTTTCTAAAAAAAACAACTTTTAGAGCATTTGTAAGAATGCTTAAATAAACACAGGTAAATATTGCTGGTCTCTGGAAGATCCTTCCAAAGGTGCCACACCAACATGATTAATGAGTATTCTGTTGCCAAGCTTAATTTTACAAACCTTGCCAACCCTAACTAAACTTTGCAAGCGATATTTTTGCATGCAAAAGTCAGGCAACAGGAACAGCACAGCTGCAGTATGCAGGCGATGTAGGTATTCTGCTGGTATTCTGCTGGATGTCAAGAATGAATGTGTTAAATGATACTAATGCCAGTCAGCCTGTAATATCTGTTAGGGAAAAACTAATGTACGGTAACTGGTCCCTCTGGGGTGTGCAATATATTATCTTTGTCAGAAAAGGTAGCAGGAAAATGTACTGATTATCATGCTCCGAATAAAGGTTGGGGCAGAGTCTGTCTCCTTTAATTGATATCAAAGTTCTCATTATATTAGATATCCTTTCATTAGGTAACATTGATAAATTCCCTCTACGATGGATAGCTTTTGTGACATCAAAGAAACTTTTTAAACCTGTGAAGTCTTTCTCTCCTCACCCTTTATCTGCTCTCACACCACTTGTGTAATTCTGACTCCACTCGCTGACTTTTATTCAGAGCTGTAATACAACCTCTGTCCATTAAATCCACGTTGTGAAAGGCGTGAAGAGTAAGTCAGATATCGTCAGTGTCATTATCATCTATATTCTGAAGAGCAGCTGTGAGATCGTGATTCATCGCAGAATCAGTTAGCAGTTATAGCTGGAAACAATAATTACTGTCTGTGATTGTAAGGCCAAAAAGAGAAAAAAGAAGTGCACTCGATTGTATAATAATGTCCGGTATAATAGCAATATAATGTTACACGCTCCTCTTTATTAAAACTCTTTATTAACTTTTAAAGAGCCCTTTCCAAGTGCCTATTTTATTCTTGATAAAATAACAGTGATGATGACCGCACGCTTCATTGGCTCAGTGTGGACCGGGGATATCTGCACCGTCCTGAGTAGTGGAGTGCAGCCGGGGTGCCCCCCCCACCCCACAGGCTGCGGGGCGTGATAAGCCTATTCTGGTTATGATCCTGGCTCCTGTCACTTTTGCCAGATGGCTCCCCACACTGCGAGGGCCTAGCGCTGGGCCGCCCGCCGCCACCATCTGTACATGGCACTTGTCACTTTTACGAATGCAGACTTTCTCTTCTCAGTCAATTTACATATAAATGCTCTTCTTGTCTTTTAGAGAGGGTTAATGAGCTCAGCCAGGGTAGTTTTGCGGCCTGAATGATCTGAAACAGCCCTCCGCTTCCTAGTGCACAGTCAACTGCTGTCACACGGCTCTCTATTTGTGTTGCTAGGGCAGCAGATCTGAATGGGGAGGCAGGGCGAACAATCCCGCTCAGCCCAGGTTCTGCGATTACTTGGGCTTACATGAATGTTTCGGTAGTTGTAAGGCTTATCAGACGTTCTAGTGCAGTGCCCCTAATTATCATCACGTTGCATCAGAGCTGCTATGTGACTATACAGTACAGGTAGTGTTATAATCTCACACCTTCTGTGGTATGAAAACTCCCCTGTAGCTCTCTGAGTGTGGACAAGTCTGCACTGATTTCCCCTTGGCACTACAGCTTCCTCTTGTAATCCAAGACATTTGCTGATGAATTGGTAATTCTGAATTTCCTTTTGCATGTGGACTGTATGTTAGCCTTGTGTCTGACTTCCATTCACTAATGGTGCAACATGCTTTGAGCCCAAGGCTTATGGGACAGACGTAATGTCACTGTAGTTCTAATGGGATAAGTGGTTATTGCACATGGACGGATGGATGTGGCTATACTAAACATTCTTTCAAAAAACAAGAGAAATGCACTCACCGGTCACTTTATTAGGTAAACCTTGCTAGCACCGGGTTGGACCCCCTTTTGCCTTCAGGACTGCCTTAATCCTTTGTGGCATAAATTCAACAAGGTGCTGAAAGCATTCTTTAGAAATGTTGGCCCATATTTATAGGATAGTATCTTGCAGTTGATGGAGATTTGTG
>JAODKN010000134.1:14823533-14849178 GCA_026774425.1 Petrocephalus zakoni | reverse complement strand
ATTGGACCATCAATCTCAGAGATCCAATAACCAGATAACGTTTGTGATGACAGACCGTTTACCTCAAGCTGTGTTAAGAGTAACAGGTCTCCTTTACTCACTCTTCATTTGCCCGGTCGAGACGCCCTGTAAGGACAGGCTGGCTCTCTGATCTCCCAAGCCTCGCGTTCTGCAGCTGCATCAGCACCCCGAGAATGTGCTGGACAGTTACTTTTTTCATCATAATATATTCATTTCTGATATCTGTGATACAGAGAAATTCATCTGAGAAGATTAGTGCAGAGGGTGACATGAACTGGGTGACAATATAACTATGGATAAGACTTAATTTATTAGATTGGTTGGATTAAAGGCAATTGCAGCAATGTTCACTTCTGGAAGCCATGACAGAGGGAAGATACAATCACGTCTCAATCTTTTCATGTCTCCAAGCCGCAGGGTTTTCTTATAATAAAAGAAGGCTTGGCATGAATAAGCCAATAGGGTCAGCCAACACAACTTCTAAGGACACGGTGTTATTAGGACTTATTATGGAGCTGCAGATCAGGAGCACCGTGAAAGGGGCGAACGTCAGGACAATTACAAGGCCCCTAAGTGACAGGGACCCTAAACAATTTGTATCATATTTGGATTGGTGTCAGTTGGGGGCCCAATATGATATGCATTCATAGAATCCAAAATCTGTAGTGGAACCCCTGCCACAGACAACTGTTTGGGAAAACAACCAACAACTAAATAAATAACAAGTTGACATTTAACAACCAACAAGAACTGTCCATGACTGAAATAGCTAAGTATGAACACGGTTCCTTCAGTCACTTATCCAGTGCGGAGTCATAGGGAACATAATTGTAAAATTGCATTATCCATGTCTATATACACAGCTTGGCATGATGCATCAGAAGGAAAGCACAGGAATCAGGAAACATGATATGTCTGTGGAAAGCTCACCACTTCATGTGTGATCCACTCCTTAACTTAAGCCACTAGGAGTCAGTGCAACTCCTTTGATAATTGCTTGAAAAGACCTGGTCATCTGTCTTCTCTTTACAGAGATACATGGACATAGAGTGACATGCAAAAGTCTGAGCACTCCTGGCCAAAATTTCTGTTACTGTCAATACCCAAGCGTGTTGATGAACTGATCTCCAGAAGGCACAAGTGAAAGATGAAACATTCTTCTCAACATTTTAAGCAAGATTGTTGGATTATTTTTATTTTGTACAAAAAGGGGAAAAGGGAACAGACCACCATGCAAAAGTTTGGGCAGCCCATGAGATTTAGTTTCAGACCTTAATTAGCTGGTTATGGTTCTGAATATTTTGCAATCATTGTTAGGAAAGGTTTGGTGATGCAAATTTCAAGCTGTATATTACTCTGGCTCCTCAAACCTTGTCCCAACAATCAGTAGCCATGGGCTCCTCTAAGCAGCTGTCTAACACTCTGTAAAATAAAATAATTAATGCCCACGAAGCAGGAGAAGGCTATAAGGTGATGACAAAGCATCTTCAGGTGGCTGTTTCCTGAGCTGATAATTTAGTTAAGAAATGGCAGTTAACTGGAATTAACTGGGGGTCAAAACCCCCGTTTGACTACATAAAACCCTTCAGAAAGATTTAGCAGATTGTAGTGGTGGTGCACTTCTACCGAAAAGCAGCACCTGCACAAATATGACCCTCTTGGTCATCAGAAGAAAACATTTCCTATGCCCTCACTACAGAGGTTGAGCGTAAATGGGCATCTAAGCAAGCCCGATACATTATGGGAACAATTCCTGTGGACCGAAGAAGTTAAAATAGAACTATTTTGGCCACAATTTGGCCACTTTTTGGCAAGGTAGGTTTAGAGGAAAAAGGGGCATACAATTTCATGAAAAGAACACCTCTCCAGTTGTTGAGCGCGGGGGTGGATCAATCGTGGTTTGGGCTTGTGTTGCAACCCAGTGGCACAGAGATCGTTTCACTGGCAAACATCATACCATCTGTAAAAAAGCTCAAGACAAAAAGAGGATGGCTATTATAACAGGATAATTATTCTAAACACACCTCAAAGAACTACCTCAAGTGGCAGATGTAGAAGGTTTTGGTGCAGCCCACACAGCCCGCAGAATCTGTAGATAAACCTAAAATGAATCGTGCATCTTAGGCGGATCTCAAAGGATCTCACATAATTAAAAGCCTTTTGCGAGTTTCCCCGTTTCCCCCAAACAAGAACTGAGAGACTCTTGTCTGGCTACAGAAAGCATTTACAAGCTGTGATACTTGCCAAAGGGAGAGTTATTAAGTACTGATCGTGTAGGGTGCCCAGGCCAGTTACCTTTTTTGTTATTTTGAAACTGTAAAAGATCGAAATAAAAAAGCAATCTTTCTTAAAACATTACATGTCACCTTTATGCCTTTTGGAAATCAGAAATTTTTTTTGCCTAGCTATTCACAGAAATAGATATTTTGACATGGAGTGCCCAAACTTGTACTTCACCATAGACTGTAGAAAGCCAAACCCACTGTCCACCGTAACTTGGTCTGGCAGACAAAAACACAAACACAGCATGTGTCAGTCCTATAAGTCAGTCCTTTCACAGAAGCTCTTGCCCTGATGCTTTTGGGAAGCTTTGCTGTGTCCTTCATCAGTTCCCCCCGCGCCTTCTGCCCCTCAACCCCACTAGACTTCCTCGAATATAAACCATTTGCTGAAACAATAAACAACATCTCTCAGTTATTCTGCAGAAGTTAAAGATTCCCCAGCAGATTGTTACCACTGTCAGCCATCCCCCCGAATTTGTTCTTGGACTAGGAACAGAATGCAGACAGTTTTTTTATTTCAGAACGTGGTGCTTTTTGGGTTCACAACATTCATCATAATCATCACCACACATTTGCCATACAAAAGGTGTTACATCTCTATTATTTCTTGATTGGCTTTCTAATGTTATAATTATGAATCATTATGTTGTAATTATAATCCATTTGCCTGCGGTACTACTCTCTGGAGATAGATTTGATTGATTCTAGGCTAGATATTAGTGGTTGGAAAGTGCGGCACTAGTGAGATTCACATCACAGCCAGAGGTCTCTAAGGGGTCTCCAAAGTCACATTTATAATCACGGCTACCTCTCGTCTGCATTGTGAGCTCGGTGATGGGCAAACTGGCTAACTGTGCAGCTGTGTAGCTCCTGGTCATTTGTTTGATGCTTTGTGTGGTGCTCAGCAGTGGCACACTAATGTGACATTAAAACCAAGAGATCGTGGACACTGGCACATCGGGAGCAGTGTTACACTATTTATTATTGATATGTAGCACGTAATGATTTATTTATGTAAGTTTACGTAAGTCCTTTGGTGGGTGTAGAAGAAATGCAGGTAGGCAGGGAATTGGAGGAGCTGCTCTGTGCTTCCAGGCAGGCCTGGGGGAATACCAGACTGTTAACCCCCGGAATGTTCTGTAACCAGACGCCTTTCGCTTCTGCACCTAGAGTGACAAGAGAATAGACTAAATGTGCAGGTTTTCATTCAGATTTTCTGTTGTTTCTGAGTCGGGGACAGAATTTATTGGACAGAATATGTATATAAATATCTCCTGTAGTAAAAAAAATCTTTTACTAGAATGGTTAAACGCAGTGAGCAGTAACTTGCAAAACAATCTTGGCAGTTTCAAGGAAAGTGCACGACGGACAGATAAGGCCCCATTGCATCCGTGAAAGATGCAACAAAAGCTTTTCAACGGAATTACGTGAGGCAAGTTTTCGTATAATATTTCATTGAATTCTAAAATTGAATATATTGGATACAATTAATAGTAAATGTAAATCTATTCAATCCAATCTATATAGTTTTAGATTAAGTGTGTATGTGTGTATAGGTTTTGTTATACTTGTGAGGACCAAAGGAATCAAATGCAATCAAAAAAGTTAAAATGCTAAAAATTTCGTATTTTGTTTGGTAACTTATGGTTAAGGTTAGGGCTGAGTTGGGGTTAAAGGTGTCGTGTTTGGGATTAGGGTTTTTCCTATTGAAATGAATGGATGGTCCTCAATAAAATACAAGTATAGACGTATGTGTGTGAGTGTGTGTGTGTGTGTGTGTGTGAGAGAGAGACAGAGGGAGAAAGAGAGAGAGAGAATTTATAAAATTGGGGACTTGTTTATGTTTTTTAAAATAAATATTTTATTTCCTGCTAATTATTCTGAGAAGAGGCTTGCCTCCCAAGCCAGAGTAACACTATAAGCCCAAAACAGATTGATAACTGTGTGCTCAGAAGTAGTCATTCATCTGTCTGGATCGTTTTGTGAAACTAATCCCATGTTCTCCAGAGGGTGGTATGTAAACTGCGCTTAATTAGAGTCCCGCCATCAAACCAGAGACTGGGACTGTGAGTCAGCTAAAGATGCTCCTCTCGCCTCAAGATCTCACACTACAGTAATCCTTATGTTCTGCATGCATCTGAAGGTTATGGGCCACAGTGAAGCACACTTCCTCTTGGGAGCACCGCGGTCACTACACAAAGTTGATTCATCACGCTGGTGTGTCTCATCAGACCGTGCCACTTCTGAGAGCCCCAAGGAGACCTGATGAATTGCAAAGTGTCATGAGTCTTTTCAACTCCTTTCCTTCAAATGAAGCTCTGGACCCCCGCGACCCTGTGCAGGACCCTGTGCAGGACAAGCAGTATAGAAGACGAATGAATGAATGAAGGAGGATTTCATAAACTCTCATTATGCTTCTTAAGATACAAAGTCAAATGTCACAAAATGCTAACATCACAGCATTCATGCACATATTGCTATTGCTGTACTAAAATATCTTAATCCAGGTGTTACCAGTGACATACCGTAGGTGGAATGCACCTCGATGAGTGATATTTTGCACAAGCTACATATAATAATTATTTCAGAGCAATAGCATTATGTACTTATCAAACCTACAAAACAGCTTAGTCAGAAGCAAGATCCAAATTTCTTGCCAGCCTTTGACATCGACTCCTCTCCTTTTCCATTTGTGTCAGACAGAAAAAGTGCAGAACCTCCCCCCACAGTTTGCAGCTGCAGCTGTGTGCCAGTCATGTCCATTTCTGTGTGTTTAATCCTAATGCAGCTTGACCCAGAGTTAATGAGGCCGTGTTTCTTGTTTTGTTTTTCGATGCCTCAATGTTTGCACCTTTAATGGACAGTGACAATCCGGCGCCGTTCATGGGAGCCATCCAGGCCCAGAACCGACTCCTTCTGGGCCAGGGAGGTGGTGAGCAAAAACACCAGGGGAAAATTAAATCTGTCTCCCCAGTTGGTTCTAAAAATCGCCCCCCCTGTATTTTCAGGCCCTCGAACCATTACATACTTCAGGTTTCCCTAAAAGGTAAGTAATGATTTAATAAATATTAAGTAACAATTTGTAAGCGTTTGAATCAAGACTTTCTCTTGTAAACAGAATACCAGTGCAATTCCTCTAAGGGGTATGCAAAAATATCTCATAGTTACATTCCCTGTGCGAGTCACTTGGTTCAAAGTTCAATTGTAGTTCCATTTTTGTTTGTTCAGCTTGAATAAGAGACAAAATACACACAGACGCCAAATATAGTCTCTTTATCCTGACATCGCCATGAAAGAATTTTTTTAATTCCTGGAAGATATATAATTAAATAGCTGAATAGCAGTCTAGCTCTAATTACTCAAGGTATTTTGTACATATAAAAAAATAGAATAGTGGTATTTGGAAAACAATGTGTGGAGACGAACTAAATGGAATATTTGGCAGAATAAACAATGACTGAGCAATTTGCCAGTGGCCAAACTGGGCAGCACCACCCATGGCCATCCTCATTTATAGCTATTGACCTTTCCAGACAATAGCATGGATGTTTGAGTCATAGTGTCATAAGTAATAGTGTTTTAGACAGCAGATTTACTACAACTGCCCATAATCAAATTTGCCAGCATTTGTGCACGCAATTAATTTAGAATGTAACGTGGCCACTACTGTGTATGCCTCAGGGCCAGAGCAGTACCTAACCGGGAGAGATTAGATCGGGATCGCCGCACACATAACCCAGGAACAAAGTGTAAAATGTGCAGCAGCTACACATTCCACGTGAGGAAATAATATTGTTCACTAATAATAATGTATTTAGTTACCTGACTCCCAAGGCAACTGAAGGCCAAGCCCCAGATTGAACAGTACAATTACATCAATAAATGAATATTAAAATAGGTAGCTTAAATACGTATTTCATTTTAAGTATAAGCTATCATAAAATAATTGTGAAAATATTTAGAGGGTAATAAAATAATAATATATTGCTACATAAAACTTTTAAGATTATAAACATAGCAAAAGAACTGAAAAAGTGAAACATTCAGTAACATAATGAGTGAAATGATCTGAAACGGATGAAAATATGTTACATAAAACATCATATGGAAGCTTATATTTCAGTTTTCAGCTTCATGTTCATTCATAGGAAATTACTTTGACGTATAAATTATTTATGATACATAAAATGTGGCGAATTGCTACTAGGTCACAGAAAGTTGATGGACAAAGGCCGCAATAAATAACAGGCCTAATATTTACAAATTTGTTCCTCAGAACCTCTTATGATTGCGGGAAATAAAACAAATTGTACCCATAAAGCATTGGGATGAAACTGCCCCATTACAGAAACCTTATTTATGCCAGAATCAGGGCCTATGCTCTGTAGTTTAATCTTTTTTATAAGCTTATCAGACTTCAATTTCCTTTCATTTGTGCAAGACTTAATAGCAATGCTCTGCTATATAAACCAGCCAATGATTTTTGTTGGGGATTATTGACCCTGTAACCTTTCCGAGTTCATCACTTCCTTAGTCATTGCGACCTCACCGAAATAAGGCAACAGCAGTTCATGTTATAGCATATAATTAGCGGTTTGATCAGTGTAACAGGAAATGGCACTTTTCTGTCGGACCTTCTGCTGTTTATAATCTTGAAGCCCTTTGGCAGAATTATCTTCCACCATGGTTTTAAAATGCATCAGAATAGAAACTTTCACTAGCTGCTTGTATTGAAGCCTAGCTCCCTCCCAGCATTTTATGCTTATGAGTGAATTATGCATTTTCTTATGCTCTTTTCAAACCCAACCTTATTTTTTTGGGAGCCTTTCAGGTATCTTTTAAAAAGGAGTGAGTTAGACAAAATTAGTTGGGCCTGGCGACGACTGATTTTATGTGGACACGTATTTTCTGTTGCTGCATATTAGTTTTGACAGAACGCCATTCTTATGGTAAGCAGTTGACATAAACATCACACACTATCATTAATAATAAGTGCATGACAATCAAATTTATAAAACATTATTGAAGACTAGCATCCCATCGAGGGTGTTCAAAATCTTACAAGGTTCCCTACATTGGTGCAAATGCAGTAAGTGGTTAAATTGCTTTTTGGGATTAATGTTAAAATAGACATCGCTCTTTAAAAGAATGAGCCTAGATATCCAGTGATGCAGAACAGGGCTCAACATGGGTTCAGCAGGCGTGAACAACGAGCCTGAAGTGGTACGATAAAGCCAGACCTGTGGTTTGTCCTTTATAATGTTCTGTTTGTTATAAGACATGTCACATGCTAAGGAATGGGGATCGGGTGATGTCGTAACCGAAAGACTGATCCGTGTTTTCAAAGGAGATCGTAAGAGGCAGTGGATGTGCATTTGCAGACGTGAGGATTGTGGGCAACGTGAGGAGCCACTTACTGGTTTCATGTCTCCCTTAAATCTGTAGCCTCGACACTAAATTCTGCTACAAAAAAGAAACATGGCCTGCTTTTTTATGTTTGACCTGTTATTTATTACAACATGAAGCTGAAAGACAGATCAGCATAAGAATGAACACATACCTAGAAATATCAGATAGCAAATCGTCTCTTGCCCCCTCTTCAGATGTTACCTTTGACATCATAAAAAGGCATAATAGATGCGTTAAACATACCATTCTCTTCTCAAAAATATGTTTCTAACTGTTCTGGGGCAGCAAAGAGCAAAAGGCGATGAGAACAAGTACAATGTGGGAATAGCCCAGGAATGCAATTAAAAATCTTGCAACCCTGAAACGTAGCATGCTCAGCAGGTACTAGGCTTTGCAAAATCAGCGGGCTTGTCCTGGGACTGCGTTAGCACATTTTGTAGTGGCATCACAAGGTATTTTCAGCACTGCAGCAGAGTGTCAAGGATAGTTTACAGCTGGTGGGCAACCATCCATCAGGAGACTTTACACAAAGCACACCGGTAACATACGGGACAGAATGATAGGGACAGTTTCTGCAGAATTCACTTCCTGCTATTGACTTAATCACTAAATGCAGCGTTCAGAATGTTTTATTCCATTGAATGCAAAGGATATCACCAGTATTGCCTTGCCACTGTCAAGAAAAGATTTTAAAAAGCTCATTTTAAAGTCTGTTTCATAAGCAAGTAATACCTGTGGCAGGGTGTGAGTACAAACACAGATACTTTTCAGAAGTCAGCCTGGAGAGGCACGTGTTTGTTTTACAAAGGGCGTAATACAATCCCAAAGAAGGTTGTGGGGCCTTCGGGAAGTGCAGGCGTGCTATGGAGAAGTTCTGGGGTACGTGCAGGTGTGCTCAGGTCAAAGGGATGTCCAGGTCAGGGTCCCCTAATCTCTACTAGGCTCATCTAAAACAGGGAAGAAGAAAACAAGGTTTAGAAAGGGGAACCAGGGCAGTTGAGGGTTCTGGATGTCAGTACCCCAGCATCTGCTGTCAGGCAAGCTTTTTTTTTAGAGGGTCCACTAGTCCTATCAAGGATCCTGTCCTTCCAAGGCAGCTATCCTATGCTGCACCTGTACTCTTCCTTTTGGGGCATCCTTCCTTATCAGTGGCTTCCAGCCATGGTTGATTAGGGGTAGAGCCTGGATCCAACTGTCAATCACTTTGGGTTTCCTGTCAGACAGCCCGAGTAGCAGGTGAGGTGACATCATGACAGACACTCCAGGCTAGGAGAAGATATTGCCCAAGAAGGCTTAGAAAAGGGAGTAACCATCTGCCCTGGCTTGTACACAACCTGGCCAGTGCTGCACCTGGCACTAGAAGTCCTGCAGAGAGAGGAACCATCAGGTGACCTAGACCATCAGCTGTAGGAACACATGGCCCACTGTAGGGCAACAGAGTGACCAGAACAAACTGTCCTCCGATAAGGTAGTAGTGTAATTCAGTGACCGCCCACTTCACAAGAGCTTCCTTCTCCATGGCAGCTTACCTCATTGACACAGGTGTTTATTTGAGGCTCAGCCAAGACTGCCCCGAGCCTGGAGTTGGAGGTGTCAGTCTGGATGAAAATCAGGTGGTCAAAATCTATGGTTCATAAGACTACAGGGCCTAGAATGCTGTTTCTGCCTCAAGGGTCTAGATGACCTTCTCTGGCTGGCCTTTCTTTGTAAGGGCTGAAGGGCTGACAGTGGGGCTGTAAAGGCTGAAAAAGAGGGGATGAACCACTAAAAGTACCCCCATAAAGGGGGTACGCGCACACACCTGGAGTCTTATTAATCAGCGTGGCATACAAACACTTTTATACGTAAATTATACAGTACATACACATTTTTAAGTATAGAATGGTATTTTTATATTTTAACTCCATCAAAAATTATATCTCATTATTCGTTCAATTTCGCTTTTCCCCTATGTACCTTTTTTTTTTTTTTTTTTTTTACAGTTTCTTATTAACAAAAGTTACAAAAATCAGTTACAAAATCACAATACAAGCATTTGCTGCATGATTACATTACCAACAGCAGTAAGGAGATAAGGGTATCTGTCTGTTCATGGTGTTAATTTCTCCTTTAGTGCAGTTCGATATGTGTCATATGGAAGATATATGTCCATATGTGGTTCGTTAAGGACATTTCTTTATTTAAATTAGTCTTGCTGTGCACATACAGTCCTAATTAGAATGTGTGAGATTTATCAGCACTTTGAATGGCTATTTGCACACATGAATGATGTGCCAGCAACTTCTCTGCGCACACTTTGATGAGAACCCTGGGCCTTTGTCATTGGGTATGGCACATCCCAAAAGCCAGAATTTTCTTCCTGTGCTATCAGGATCTTGGTAGTGCACTCACTATAGTCCTTTTTGGGGTTGGCATTAAGCCCAGCTGTTCTTAGGTTATCCAACACCCTGTTCAATCATCAAAGGTGCTCTGCTTAGCACATCAAATGGGCATGGCACAGGTCCAATTTGACCTCAGGACCCCAACCATGATGTGGTGGAAGGTGGCTGGTGCCCCATGCAGCCCATATGGGAGGACTGTGTACTGTCAGCACCCACTGGGGGTACTGAAAAGCAGGCTACATTAGGCCTGTAGTCTTTGAAGGGATCTAGTGTGGAGATAAAATGGGCTCATCCAAACCTCTTTGTGAGCTTGTTGGCCGTGGGCTTCGAATAGTGGTCAATCAGAGGTACCACATTCAGTTTCCGGAATTCATTAGAGAACTGGAGGTTCCCGTCCAGTTTGGGTACCTTAATAATGTGGCTTGATCACAGGCTGCAGCTCTCCTCAACTACTCCTGGCTACTATGTCTGCTGCACCTTCAGCCTGACAGCCCGCCAACGTGCCTCTGGGACTCTGTAAGAGGAATATGGTGACCTAAGTAAATCAGCAGAACTCAAGGCCAAAAATCAAAACAGAGTAAAGATACAACTGACAAGAATATAGATATGATGAAAATTGCCCCTGACAGGGCAGTGAACAGAAACCTAGAGATGGCTCAGAAATTGGATACAAAATAATAAATGTATTGGGAGGAGCATGGACTGGGCAGAAATGTGTACAGCGAAAGACGGAGGGGAAAATAGAAGAGCTATAGGGTTATTGACATATAAAGTGGTTTTGGACTATGACGTATTAGATGAGAAATATTAGTAAATCGTTACGTTCTTCTTTCCACAGGGCACAGGGCGGACCCCCTGGATGGGTAAACGGTAAAATATTTATGAAATAATAATGTCGTTGCCTATTTTTCTGGATTTTTCAAAAACTGAGAAGTGAGTATCGCTGAGTTCTGAAGGGTGTCATTCCTCAAGGGTTATAGCATAAGGCTTTGTGAAGGACAACCGATACTTGCCATGCTCATTAAAACAGTAGACGGCCGTATGCTAGCCCACCTGTCTCGCTATCTCCAATTTCTCCAATAACGGACAGGAAATGTATAGATGGAACAGCATGCCCAGAGCTCCAGCCTTCCAGACAATGACCAATGTGCTACACATTAAACAGTGACATAAGAAATGCTTTAAAGAGCTATAGATCAAACCACACAAGCTCTTTATATAAACATGACATCAAGCCTCTGGGCAAGTGAGTCTTTGTTTATTGGGAGGAGCATTGTTTTTTTTTTTTGGTAGAGAATTAATTATTTCAGTGTAATGTCACTGGTTTTTGAGAACATAGTGGACTTCACACTTTGAGGGCTGTAGATTACTCTTGTTTCATTATTAATTAAAGTTACTAATATCAGTATTTGAACAGAATATTGCCTTGTTTAATTAAGGTAACTCGAAAATTTAGACATGCAGCCCTTAAGGAATTGCTTTCTCTAATCTTCTTCACAACGCGCTTTATGGTAAAAGTGCCCCTGGAATGTTGCGCCATGCGTCACACAGCCACTGCCGGGGTGCGTTCACGTGTTGTGTGCAGCGTGGTTAAGGCAGGGGCATTGCTAGAGGTAAAGCTTTACTGGGGCATAGTCCCACCCACCCAATCTAAAAATTATATGTTCATGAATGACAGATTTTTTTTTACTGGGGCACAGCTGATCAGTACTACCGCAAAGTAAATATTTGTAATTACACTCAATGTTTTCACCAGGGTCTTGGGGAGGGGGGGCATTCATGGACCATCACCACTCAAATGAGCCTTTGTGTCCCTTCCCTAAATGCCACCAACCAAGGACATTGGCTATTATTTTATTTTTTATTCTATTTTAAAATAAACTTGGGATCGTCATCATAATGTCCATGGTAAAAACTGAATTTGGGTCACAATGTAAATCAGAATATCTCCATCCAGTGTTACATACTTCTGTATAAATGGAATGATCTTGGTTGCTTTCATTAAATAGTTTATTATTTCATGACAGCAGCAGAGTCTGTTGTCTAATAGTGCAAATAATTGCTTTCGGAGATGTCTGAAGTGTGCCTGCAGGATAAATTAAAAACAAAATGCAGGATACATTATTTGATTAACATGTCACAAAATGATTAGTGCTGCTTGGCTCAGTAGTATTCATAAGATGCTGGGTAAGTGCTGAACACGCTAATGACGCTTCACATTTTTTGCAGACTTGTACCAAAACCACATAGAACAACAGAGCTGAAGGTTGCAGTGATCAATGCTTCTATTATAGAACACATGTTGATATTTCTTTGGCAAAAATGTGGTGGAACTCATTTATTTGATCATACTGCTGTTGCATTTCTGCACAATTTGGGAACATGTACTCGAACACAGTGGCAATAATAAAAACGATGTTCCAGTGACCTCACCTAACGTGAGGCAATTTTATCTGATTATACTGAAAGGAAAGTGCAGGGTTCCTGTAAAGAACTGAAAAGCACACACTGTTCTCACGGGAGAAGCATCTTATTCAAGATCAATATCCATTTTTGGGAGCCTTTGTTATAATAAAAAGGAGCTGATTTTCTGTAACAACCGAACAACGGAGCTGAGACACGCATGTTGGCGTGTGTCAAGATCCTCTCCTTACCGACCTTTTCCTTTTCATCACCAGCAGCTGGGATCGATGGCTCCTTGTCCTGCTTTTTTATCCCCTGCCTGTATAGTTGGTAGGTTGTTTGGTTGGGTGGGGTGGCTAGTCTTTGTCACTGCATGAGTGGGGATATTCCGGAAAGGAGCCCCATTTGAGAAGAAAATGGCTCTAAGGAGAAACAGTACGGAGGCTGGTCCTACTGGTCTGCTGTCACTGAGATGCTGAATGCAGGCCTCTGCCCTAATGCACTGCTGTCAGCACACTGAATTCAGGGGGAGGGCAATATAAACATTACTTTTCTCGCATTCACCTTCTAATACTCTTGCTTAATGGAATTCCAACGAAAAGAGGCGTGTTGGACTGCCATTTGAAAATGTGGCACCCCTGTTACTGAGAATAACAAAACACGCTAATTATCCTGTGCAGTACTACGATGGATCTTTGTTCTACCTGAGCCTATAGTTCCCTGATTTGTGGTTAACGCTTGCAGAGATATATAGGTGTGACAGTCTGGTTGGATGCATGAAAAGTAACTGGAATTTTAAAGCTTACTGGCACCATTTTTGTGATATAGGGGTTCAAGGTCAATTGATGGTTTCAAATCTGTAACACGTTTGTCTTCATTGTGGCTGCTTCTGAATTTGTGGTGTTATTTTAGTGAGAATGTGTACCCTAGCAGCCTATCTATAATGTGCCTTTTTAATGTTCGAGCTTTATTGATCGAGATATTACAAAAAATCAGCAGAACTGGACTTTGAACAGACTACGTGATTGAATTAAATCGGAAGTTCTTGTAGGTTCCTGCTCCCCTTTGTTGAGAAATCTTATTAGATGTTAGAAGGTGACTTTTCCTTTCATCCAGATGACACATGCAAACATGCGGAGAGCGGCTCTGTCAGGTTGTCGGGGTAACGGAGAAAAGGAGATATTGATTATCTGAGCCAGCTGCATGCCCCCCCCCACCCCCCACCGTTGCTTTGGACAATGATCATCTCCCGGTCTCTCCTTGGGCTCAGACTGATTATTTAATGTCATTGGAGCATCTGACAGCCAGCAGGGGAGCCACGGAGGCCAGAGCCAGTCCCAGCTGCACGACTCCTTTCCTGTCTCCGTGCCTCTCCCTCCAACAATTGGCAGTCTGTCTCACAGCCATTGCGCCAAAGTATCGATGACACCTTGTCAAGGTGAGGCGGGCAAACCTGGAAACGACCTTCCTCCCGCTCCACTTTTGTCAAGGTCGTCGCCTGACAGCAGCAATAAGAGGGAAAAAAATGAAGGACAAACCATTTAGAAGGGAAACGGTTTCTCTAAAGTGCAATGTCTTTCCCCCCTTACTTTTTCCGGGAAAATAGTGCTGCAGGTGGTCTATATAACAGCTCTTTGCAGTTACCTACTTTGCATAACCTAATAGTATAGTCTAAATCACCTTGGCAATTATCTCATGCATGGAGATGATTATATTATTACAGATAATTATTTTTGAAATTAAACTTATTTTTAGTTACAGCTGTAATCTACCTAGTAAATATCCCAATTAATCATGAACATGGAGTGATAAGGCTGACCCCCCACCCTAGCCCCCCCCCCCGTCAGTGAGTCACCCAGTGAGGGTTGCTCTGAAGGCACAGCTGGGTGAGTAGAAGTTGTCAGAAGATATAAAGGTCATTCTTGCAGTGTGTATTATCTGTATTATCAGATCTAGTTCCTCCTAGATATGAGCTAGATATGAACTCGCTGTCTGTGCTCATTGAGGGTCGGCGGCTCCCATGCCTTCATGCAGGGCCGGATCTAGCTACAGGCAGAGCAGGCAGTTTCCCAGTTGTCCCCAAATTACCTGTGCTGTGCAGCAAGTGAAATGATCATTAGTTTTCTTGATAGTGGCACTTCCCAAGAGAAGCTTTGCCTAGGGCCCGGGAAAAGGTAAGGCCGGCTGTGCCTTTATGCTACCTCAAATGTGTAATTCCAGCTGGTCTTACTACAGCCAAAAGGAGTGTTTTACACAGTTGGTTTAATCCCAACTTAACTATTTCTAGACGATGCCTGCCATTCCACTGTGATATAGCGTCACTTTAGCGTCAAACCGGTTACCTACTATGATTATCAAATAGGTGGGATGGAATAAATTGGTTGGGTGGAAAGAATAAAATTAACAAATCTTTAAAAATCAGCACAATTGTAAGCCAGTGCACTAGTAAATACATACAATCTCTATATGTTTATCTAGTGTGTGAAAAGGTTTGCATGTGTAGTTTATTCTGATTCAATGTCTTTGTTTAATTTGTCATATTATGGGACACCTATCTGCTTAGTAAGCAAATCCACAACCCTGTCCAGGATAAGCGGACAGAGTATGGATGTGAATATAAATGGTACAGTATATTCCTCCCACAGTCTGAAAAAATGCTACGGTGAATTAGAGTTTCCAGAATGTCCCTAGGTGTGAATGGAGCATGACTGTGCCCTGTGATTGGTTGGTGCCCCATCCTGATTTATTCTTATGGAAACATGCATGGAAGGATTAAAGAAAAAGTAAATGTCTGCATACACATGGCCAACCTGTAATTAGAATGTGCGCTATTGACCCTGTGGAACCCACAGGGTCATATTTGACCTTGTATTTCTCCCTGACATTCAACCCATTCATCAAGGTAAAGTAAAATATATATATTTTTTTTCAATTATCATTTCGTATATTTTTTTCGTATCATATACGAGTCAAAAACATAAGTAAAATATTTACTTTGATGAGTGGGTTGAATATAAGGCAGAAATAAAAGGTAGGGTCATATATGACCCCTTGGTTTTCCAGGGTTGAGTAGCTTCATGCCCCATGCTTCCCTGAATATTCTCAAGGCCTCCCCAAGTCCTTGTAATGGATAAGTGGTGATGGAGTGGGAATATAAACCTTGTTCGCTCAGAGGTAGTCAGCCTTGAATCTTATTCAGAGCAACCAGTGATCATTGCTTAATGTTCAGTTGTCATTGCTCTTTGAGCGTAAGGCTCAGTGCTAATTTGGTTTGTTTGTGTGTGTTATTTTTCAGGGTTCTGTTCAGATGTGCTGGCATCGTCACAGGGATGTGGGTCTATGTGCCAGCATCTTGTTTCTGGGTTAGCGGTTTTGGGCGGCCCGGTACCTTGTCTCGGGTTTCGTGATTTGGGTTAGCTGGCATCCTGTTGCCAAGGTGTCCATTTGCCAGAGTTCTGCTGTCTTTGTTTCAGCCCAAATTGCTGAGTTCCTCTTGCTTGTTTCCCAGTCCTCTGCACTTGAGTCTGCCTTTTGTGCACCATGCCCTGGGGTCACACAGCCCTAAAACCCACTGGTTACCTATTTCCTGCAACGTACTACCCAATGGTTTTGAGGACCATTGAGTATTATGCGTGGACAGCTAAGTTCAGGGTACTCTGTCTTAAGGCCCATTTATACTTTGTGTCTTTGCATAGCTGCAAGTATCCGCTATATTCAAGTGATGTAATTTTAATCACCAGCTACAACCATGCGGTCTGCCACCACCCTGAATGCATGCCTCCAGATTTTTGTGTCTGCATGGACCTGTGTGCATCGGTTGTGCATGTGCAACAGAGACATGGCGGCTTTGCACAGTGGTTTTTCAGTTGTTTATTTTTTCAAATAAAAGTTATGTGAAGAGATCTGCCGATTATCCAGATTTATTCATCCTTGAAAGAGAACAAGGACATCTGAATGTGTGCAAATTTGTGGCGTGAAATGGCCCAAACATAAAAGAAGACACCTCCTGTAAACAAGAGGCAATCCCAAGGAGAACACATGAAAATAATAACTCTTCCCTAAACTGTGAGTCACTTTCGATAAAAGCCTCAGATAAACGAATAAAACGTTAAATGTGAATGTGGGTATTTGTGAGACTGATACTACTGTGCATGTGAGGCAGGTGTGCGCGTTTGCTCACCCCCGCTTGTTGCAAATAAGCTATCATATCATCTCGGCAATTATATTAAATTTTTGCTTATGATAAAAGGCAAATGATCCTAGTCATATTTATAAAGTATTAGCATTTACAAAATTTAGTTATTCCATATATTAATCTGCATCTCATTTCATCACATATATAAAGAATATATAAAGAAACCTCTCAGAAATACTATATGGACAAACATATGGGGCACACTGCTTAATCAGTGAATGGAGCGATACGTCAGGAAATAGCTGACCCCGACCCCGTGAATCCAAGCGTGGTCAGTTCATGAAATTTCCTCCCTGTTAGATATTCCACAATTAGCTGAAAGTTGCATTGTTGCAAAGCAGAAGTAATTAGGAACAACAGAAACCCAGCCATCAAGTGGCAGACCATGTAAAATAAGAGAGCCAGGTCGGGGGGTGTGTAAAAGTCGCCAACGCTCTGTTGACTCAATAGCTGCAGGATTCCAAGCTTCCTCTGGCATTAACCCCGGCACAAAAACTGTGAGTTGGGAGCTTCTTGGAATGGGCTTCCTTGGCTGAGCAAGCCTCACATTCACCAAGTGCAATGCCAAGTGTTGGATGGAGTGGTGTTAAGCACGCTGCCACTGGACTCTGGAGCAGTGGAAACATGTCCTGTGGAGTGATGAATCACACGTGTCTATTTGGCAGTCTGATGGATGAGTCTGGGTCTGGTGGAGGCCAGGAGAAGACTTCATTGTGCCAACTGTAAAGTTTGGTGGAGGAGGGATAACGGTAAGGGTTTGTTTTTCAGGGGTTGGACTTGGCCCCTTAGTTCCGGTGAAGGGAACTCTTAATGTTTCAACATACCATAACATTTTGGACAATTCTATGCTTCCAAGGTCATGGTTGGGTGAATTTGGTGTGGAAGAATTTGACTATCTTGCATAGAGCCCTGACCTCATCCCCATCAAACACCTTTGGGGTAACCTAGAATGGAGATAGCAAGCCAGGTCTTCATGTCCAACATCAGTGCCTGACCTCACAAATGTTCGTCTGGATGAATAGGCAAACGTTTCCACAGACATGCCCCATAAACTTGTGGAAGGTTATAGCTGGGGGGGGGTACTACATATGTCATTAAAGTTCCTGTAGGTGTAATGGGCAGTTGTCCCAATACTTTTGTCTATATATATTATTTAGTTTTTCTGCTGATGAAGTAATGAAATGGCAGTAGTGCTCATGGGTATTATGGTATGTAATGTAAGTAATGGGCACTCATGGACTCCAGTGACATGGCAAGTTAATTTACATAAAGCTTTTTAAGAGCAATTTCTATTATGGGATTTAAATGGTATAACATGGTTGGGTTTAGGCAATTGCTTTCATTACTGTGGCAATTAACCAGCCCCGTGCCCACTGATAAATCAGTAAACAAAGCTCAGCTGGCCCTAGTTGGACTGATTTCTTTCTTGGGGCTTTTTATAAGGTCACATGGACAGACGAAGTGAGAGTACTCCCGAGAAAGCACAGGGGAGTATGTTTCTATAAAGGTTTGTTAAATTGCAAGTCTATACATTAAGGGGCAACACAGTGGTGCAGTGGTTAGCACTGCTGCCATAGACCTCTGAGGCCAGTACCCCCCCCCCCCAACAAAAAAAGACACATCACTGAATTAACCATCATTCATTCAAATGACGAAATATAGCAAAAATAAAATAACAAAAATAGCATACAGAGACAAATACATTAGGGAATACAATATAAATAGATTGCACAAATTCTTTATCACACAAATTCACAAATAGAATAATACACTTTTAGCTCGCAAAAAAGAATTAGGGCACTCACTCCAAACCACATGGTGACATGATGCCATTGAGTTGATGTGCAAATAAGCATTATCAGAACCAATCGCACAAGTGTGCTGCCCATGGATTCTGTCCATGACTGCCCATGTTAATGTTTCCCATGTGTGGATTATGTCTGTACTGTATTACATTGTCTGGACCAAACCTTGAGTCCCTATAATGATATGAATACATGGACTGTGTGTGCCTTGTGCCCTTAGCTTCCAGAATAGACTCCGGACCCCCTGCACCCCTGGACAGAACAAGCAGGTGCAGAAAACGGATGGTTGGATGAATATAGATTTATTTTTGGCCAATACTCTGTCAATGATATTTTTTCACTTTTTTTTGCCTTCCAGTATGTCTAACTAATCATATCTATTTTTACAACCATAAACAGCTCTAACAAATATGCCACTCTGCATGCTTGCCTTTTCATCCTGCGACAGAGAAATGTTTAGTATTTGAGCATTATCTGATCTCATTCATCTGAATTTAGCACAATTTTCGACTATTTTAATTTCAGTTAAAAAATTGCCTTGAATTAAATTACCTCCCCCACAAAAGAGGTACAATATTATTTTGGCTTTGGTCCCCATAGCTGGTTGTATTCTTATCATATCGCTGCTATAAATTTCCCTTGGGGGAGGAGTGCTCAAACTACACTGTGATGTGATGTGAAATTCCAAGAAGCATTTTCCAAACAATGCTCAGGTTAAACCATCTGCTGAATCTACTCTTATACCAAGACTTTTTTCCGTTTATTTATGTCCCCCCACCCCCCCACGCACGCCGCCAGCAGTCAAAGTGCTAACGAGATGTGATTATGCGTGAGATGTGCGTAATGTCACCCACTCCCACTGTTTCTCCTCGATCTTCTGCCATGTTGTTTGTCGCGTCCCTTGACAGTGCGGCTGTAGTGAGCAGAGCGCGCGGGGCTCCTCACTCTGGCTGGCTGCCTGCACCCTCCACCTGCGGAACCCACCGTTCCCTAAAGAGATCTTGGTGTAAATAACATCAGCTGTGTCCTCTCAGACTTCCTCCATGCTAATCTCATCACCATGTTGCCCAACTGTGCAACTGAAATTGACTTGTGGTCTTGAACACAGAATAGTTGCAATAACAATGCGTTGTGCGGCACTGGTGTTTTCTAAATGTCTGATATGTGATTTGTGTTCAGAACTCACTGGATTCCTTTGATGTCTGTGTGTGTGCGTGTGTGTGTGTGTGTGTGTATAAACAACAGCATGTTAATTCCAAGTCCAAGTAGTGGTTAGATGTCATCACCCATATTAACACGGTGCCCTTCAGCAGAATCTTATATGTTGTTAAAAAATATGATTACTATCTTGCCATTCATTCATATGATGTATCATATGCTGTCCTATCAGGAATCTGATTTCATACTTATAAATATCCGTTGTGGTATTTGTGTGATACAGGCAATATTAGCAAAGCATTAATTGCATCCATCAGCACTCCACAAGCTTGTAAAATAACGATCTTCGAAAAGGTTTAACCATTAAGCATTGCTTCATTCTCCTCACTGTAATCTCCCCAGCAACGCATTATGAATCATGCTCTACAGTAAGACTGCCATCCAGTCCCATTGATTAGTGTGGAAGTCAAATATTTTTAACACCATTTGTTTCTTCCTGTGGGGTTTCTGGAACAAATCATACTTGTCACAGATTGGGAGGCTGACAGACCTCCCTCTCCAGGCTCCTGTCGGCTCTATAATGCCATTTTGCGAGCTCTATCATCTTCCAAACCTTCTTTTTCAGCATGACAGCGGGAACATCCTTTTCATTAGGGGGTCCTATTGACAAGCTAAACTGAGTCATGAGCACTGATGTCTAACACCTGGGCTGTTGACAGAATGCTGATCCAGTGCTAATTTAGTCTGACGGTTCTAACCATGATGATGTCCCTGTATCGCTCTCTCTTTTTCTAGCAGCAAAAGGAGAGTGTTCACTTATCTGTGTATGCTAGTGTTAAATTCATTTAACTAACCTTGTGTGTTGAACTTGGAATATGCAGCAACATGACAAAGAGTTGGCTATGAATATCTTAGGTCCAGTATTAATGCAAAGCCAATCAGAAATGAGTATTATGGCTGGTCAATGGGTCAGCCCCATTGTGAAGACCAGTAGGCTTAGATAAGAATCCCACATTTTGGAGGTGCGGCCAAGATGTCAAAATACTGAAAGTCAGATATTTTGGACATTTTCTGGTGTGACTTAGTTGCAGTGACTTTAAAAAGTCATTGGTTTCTTTTGTGACATTTTTATTAAAATTCCATTTTGAAACTAGATGAATGAAGGTCATGGCACCTGAAATAAAAATGTAGCACATGATATGATGACAGAGGTGTGATCGGGGGATAAGGGGGGGGGGTGAGCCACGAATGTATTAGCATTCAGCATGACGCGTCTTACACACGCACTCTCTCTCTCCGTCTAGCACATCGGAGTTATTAGGCGAGTGGTTGACTGGCAGAAAGTCATAGACAAAATGCGAACTGATTGTCTATTTAAAAAACAACATGAAGCCTTACCGGCCAGTGTGATCTCATGTCAGACAAGAAGTGTCAAGGTCAGTGCCTGTCCGACTCTGTCCCATGTGTCTTGTCCCTATTTGACCAGCAGCTGTCGCTGGTCATCCTAGCCCTTCAGCCCTAGTGTGTTTCCCAACTTCCCGAACCACTGTGTAGCTCACTGGATTGGGCATGTGGCTCTGAGGATGAACTCCTTTGGTCACGAGTGTGAAGCTGATATTTACATTTACAGAATTTGGCATATTCCCTTAGCCAGAGCAGCTCACGTAAGTGCTTAAAGACTCTACTAGTGAATACTTTCTGATACTGGTTCAATAAAACACTAAGAATATTATGTCTAACACTCTGTTGGGAAGCACAGGGCTTTTTTTTTTTTTTTTTTTCAAGTGCTAATCCAAATACTTCTGAAAGAGTTAGGTCTTTAGTCATCGTTTGAAGACACCCAATGACTCAACTGTTCGGACATCTTGGGGGTGTTCATTCCACCACGTACGGTGGATGCCAAAAACCGAGAAGAGCCTAGATGCATGTCTTCCTTGTGCCTTGAGAGATGACTAGAGGACCACTTTATCCGTTACTTAACATTTATTGGTTTTCTGTTTTCTGTTTTCTATTTATCTTTATCCTGCCTTGTTTCATTACGTTTTACCTGTACTTATGTGCCTAGTCTTGCTTAGTGCTGTTAGCGCTTAGTGTTTGTTAATATTTTCCAGTTCCAATGTTAGTAATTTATTCCAGCCGTTGCTGTTCTCCCGTGCCTTTTGTGATTGGTTAATTGAATTGTGGTTCCACCTGCCTTGCATTGTGTCTCGTTAGTTGTAGATTTAAGTGCCTACCGTCACTCCATTCATTAGCTGGTTATTCTGCCTGTATCCTGTGGTGGTGGTTGTGGTTATTTTTATTTCTATTTCCCAGTCTTGGTCCCTGTTGTTACTCACTTCTCTAGTTGTGTTTTAGTTGTTAGAGCCTCTCGGTGGATCATTCCTCTGTTTCTGCCTGTGCCATGCGAACGGCTAATTGCTCTGATGTGACATAATCAAAGACTTTTTGGAGCTGGGTGGCTTTCTATTCTGACATTGAGTGTGTGATGTTGGCTGGACCCTTTACGTGGCCCTCAACCTTGCCATTTGTTTGACTGACTGTCCCTAGCTGTGTCCCGTAAGAGCTGCTTTAAAAGGATTCGTAATCCTGGCTTGTATATAAACAATGTAAACAGTCTATAGAGCTTGTCTAATGCCTAATCCCTTCAAACATGTCATTTTATTACAGCATCACGTCGACCTAGCAGGGGCCCCATTGCAGTTTTGTCAAGGAGAATACAAACCAGAACTAAACACAAGACAACTTTAAAGGTATATCAACTACCTGTGGCACTGACTTTATTTTTGGGTCTGAACATAAATGGAAATATATTTATATATAGTTGATATAAAGTTGAAAGGTGCTCATAGCATAGAGTTTTATACATTTCCTATGGAGGAAATTGTACCCCATTAACCTCGTGCCAGGCGGCATTGTATTTTACAAGACTGTTTAACTGTGACTCCAGCATTACTAGCGTCAGTGCTCAAAGGCCATTTTCTCCTTGGCTTCAGACTTTTCATCCACAGACTGTTATTAAAAGTACAGCTTACTGGCCCATAAGCACATATAATTTCTACAATACCAAGGCTGAGAATTGTCAGGTCACATGACATTTTTTTCCAAGCACTTTCCATTAACTCGTTTGACTTTGTTCTCAGTATGGGTGGGCATTACTAGTAAAAGTTCCCCTGTAATTATTCACTCACATTTATAATATAGAGCCATGGTGAAATAGTTTCCTGTTCTCCAACCATGTACTCCTGAAGTTATTAAAGAATGAATAAATCGCAACTAAGTATATTGCTACTAATTATTTAAATAAATAGGTCATTTATTAATTGATTTCAAGTTTTTTTAATACAGATTCTCCGTAAATCCATCCATCCATTATCTGCCACTTATCCGGGGTCGGGTCATGGGCAGGGATGTCCAGACCTCCCTCTCACCAGTTCTCTCCACCAGCTATCCTAGATTGATGCCCAAACCACCTCAACTGGTTCCTTTTCATGTGGAGTAGCAGCAACTCTACTTTGAGCTCCTCCCGAATGTCCAAGGTCCTTACCGTATCTGGGCTGAGCCCAAATGCTCTGCAAAGGAATTTAATTTCTGTTGCATGTTTCCATGATCTATTTTTACAGTTACCACCCAAAACTGGTGACCATAGGTGAGGGTAGGACTGACAGGTAAATCGAGCTCTCGCTCTACCACGACTAAATGGTACCGTGTCTGCATTACTGCCAAAGCTGCACCAATCCACCTTTTGATCTCCTGCTCCCTTCTCCCTTCTTCTCACGTGAACAAGACCCTGAGATACTTGGTGGCTCTATTGAGGCATGAATTAACTGTTTTGGTGGCTGTGAAGGAGGGATTTATTGTTTGGCCAAGCTGTGTGTTGGTATTGTAGACTGGGTGAAGAGTTTTGAGAAAGTGACTTCAGTATTGCAGAATATGTCTTAGCAATTGAAAAAAAAAGTCCCCCAGCAGAACAATGAAGTCCCCAGAGGGGGCACCCTCCAGCACCCTGACATGAAGTCGAAGGAAGATGGCCCTCTCGTTCACCAAGGTAACCTCCAACATACTGGCACGACCCACAAGGCTATAAGTAGACCCACACATGCCCGCTGTATCTCACCATGGGCACCTCCAGAGTGGAACCAGCCCCTCTCGAGGAGTTTGGTTCCAGAGCCCAACTATATCTAGTTAGTACCTTCCTACTACATTGCTACATTACCCCTGATCCCTGTGGCCCTGCAGGTTATGGCCCCACCGGAGAGTGAACCCACATCCCTTTTGGGCTCTGCCCGGTTGGGCCCGGCCACCATAAACATTCTCAGATATTGGAATATTAGACAATGCTGACGCATACCTGGTTCTTAAGTCATGTAAGCCAAGCAAAATACACAGCAGGGCAACCTCAGGCTTTCTTCCTAAAACAGGATGTAACTGTGAGCATCTGTGCAGTTTTTGCGCTTGCAGAAAGGTACATTAATAAAAGTCAGTTCATTTTTGTATACTTTTTAAAAGCAAACGCCGTGATGACTATGATGGTAACGTCATAATATGCAATCCTGTCAACCTATTATTGCTTTATCTGCTTATGTTGCTTTAAGTGTTCGTTTTAAATGAAAGCACTTTTAAACCATTATTGTCTCTTCTGTGAAGATTAAGGCATTCGTATTAATAACAAATCAAGGTACTTAGGCAAGGTCATCGTTTTGAATTTTCTAGGTTAATGAACAATTCCTCTTGTGGGGACACACTGTTTGCTGGTCTCTGCGAATAGCACTGAATCAGATTCCAAATCTTCACTCTTAGGGACGTCGACTGTCTTGTCAATTTCCCAAGCACATGCCAAATGTCTCCACCGGCTTCTGTGGGGTCTCTCATGACCCCACCCCTCATGTGGACGGGCATAAGGTCTGACCGTGTGGCTTCAGTGGCAGGCTTCACATTCCCAGTCACCTTCCAGGTGTACATACTGTTCCATGAGGTTTGATGCAGTCAGATGAGAATATTGTTTCTGGCTCTGCGTTAATGATGCTGCTTAATCGATGTGCACTCGTGGCGAACGGCATAGAGGAAAGCAGAATGAGAAAAGATCATTAGCCAGAAGGATGCGAGAAGGGCTCAAAACTGGCTTAGCGTGACATCCTAGTACTGTAGAGAATGATTTGAATTATAGGGCAGCTAAGGGGTGTTCAGCTCCCCCGAAAAGGACACAAGCCCCCTGAAAGCTTCCCCAGAGACTTATTGTGCCTGTATGAAATGTTACTGCTGGTATTAACTGTCTGCAGTAGTAATGGTAGAATGTTTTTCGCAGGAACCCTGTTACTGACAGTGCTGCTGCACACTCATGTGTGGGAGAGAGAGAATGGACTAACTGGTTTGGATTAACTGCTTGAGAAAGTGACTCCAGTATTGCAGAATGTATTTTAGCAATTTAAAAAATGTAATGGTTGAGATTTAGCAAGTACGTGGAATGGCTTTGGGTGCCACGGGGCATGGGGGTGCAGTGGTTAGCACTGTCGCCTCACACTTCTGGGTCCTGGGTCTCCACCAGGGTTCCATGTGTGTAAAGTTTGCATCTTCTCCTGGTGGGGTCATGGGGTGTCACAATCCAGAAAGATGCTAAACATGCTAGGTCGCCAAAATGGCTGTAGGTGTATATATGTGAGTGAATAGTGTGCGATGGGCTGGTGCCCCATCCTGGGTTGTGCCCTGCAATGGGCTAGTGCACCATCCTGGGTTGTTCCCTGCCATGTGCCCTGCGATGGGCTTGTGCCCCATCCTGGGTTGTTCCCTGCCTTGTTCCCTGTGATGGGCTAGTGCCCCATCCTGGGTTGTTCCCTGCCTTGTGCCCTGTGATGGGCTAGTGCCCCATCCTGGGTTGTTCCCTGCCTTGTGCCCTGTGATGGACTAGTGCCCCATCCTGGGTTGTTCCCTGCCTTGTGCCCTGTGATGGGCTAGTGCCCCATCCTGGGTTGTTCCCTGCCTTGTGCCCTGTGATGG
>JAODKN010000134.1:14795086-14816067 GCA_026774425.1 Petrocephalus zakoni | reverse complement strand
AAGGCAGTTCTGAAGGCGAAAGGGGGTCAAACACTGTATTAGTATGGTGTTCCTAATAATCCTTTAGGTGAGTGTAAATTATAGTAAAGCATATGTATGGTGTTGATATGTACTGTATGTCCACATCATTTTCTATAGTATTGTAATTTACCATTCAGCCAAGTATGCAGTGGTTCTCCTGATAGTTCTTATGCCAGTAGAATATAGTGACACTAATAAAATGTTACAATATGCATTCATTTCATCCATGTGTAAACATTACTGTTTGCTGCAGACATGTTGCACAGCACAGGGTTCAGTTACATATAACTGATTATCAATATTTTTTGGACCTCCTATTTATTACACCTATTATTGTTGTTATTTTAGAAAATTATTTATAGCCATATGAACTGGAATCTGAGGAGAAATTAAATGGAATTTGAAGAGAGCTAAGCATATGTCCCTGGTCATATGTTTGTCCGTCACATGTCCAGTGCATCCTGGCTGATTGATTTCCATTTAGCGCCGTGTAACGAGGTTGGCTTCCCCCAGCCCTGCCCCTCCTGTCGGCATATGGACAGGCACTCCGAGCTGTGCCAGCGAGCAGGTGGCACTCTGTGAGCGAGCGCCCACCAGACTGCCTTCCTCCGCCTGCTACGCAGAGCACTTATGTGTAATTTGTATGGGCTCTCTCTTAGCTTTTTCTCCGAGCTTCTCTCCAGATCGTCGCCAACACGAGTATGAGATGCTTCCCTGTCCACTGTGCGAACTGTGCTTACACATCCATAGTGCAGGCCAGAATCTTCCAGTGAAAATGCTGCCTCCCTAGAAATCACACACGCAGTGCCTGGAACCTTCTAAAGACTGTGTGTTTCTTAAAGCTATTACAGAAACAATTCTTCAGTCACTCTCCTACTTCATGCCATTCCAACTAAGTCAATGTATGGGTCTTTTTTGAGTTTGCTGGATGGCAAGGGCCCCTTTCAAGAAGAAAATAAAAGCATTAGCAGAAAAAAGCCACCTGCCAGTGAAAGGCACTCGTTTCAAATTTGAGCAGGAGACTTGTCCTTTGTTCATGTAGTCATTAATGCACTTTCATATGTCTCAAATCCATGAGGGGTTTTTCTTGGCAGTCACACCAACCTTTCCCAAACTATTGTGTGATCGTCAAGGCATTTTTAAGAGAATGCCCCCCTTCTCTCTGAAGGACCCTGAACAAATGTTGGACATGTCCTTCAAGACCCCCTAGACTGGTCTGATTGAACGGCTGGCATAGTGGTTGCTGAAATGACAGACTTAGGAGAGGGAAAAAAAAAAGTTTCTCATGTACTCTCAAGTACGTCAAAAAACAAATGGCAAACTAAGGACTACTGGATGCTACTGAAATAAGAGTATTTCTGCCGGCATAGCGTGCTCAGACTATATTCAGAACTGTTTATACAGACTGCTAAGCTTTAATACACAGATCATGCTGCCACAGGTATAGAGAGAAAAGCAAAGCGGAATTATGTGCATCCCTCAGCTGAAAGCGCCGACTAAGGACTGATAACATTTTCTGCAAATCTATGGGGAAACACTAGAATTACGACTATGATTTTTTCCAGTCGATTTGTGGATGCTCTTTGTGCGTTTTCTGGGGGGACTGAAAAACAAAACAAAAATCAAACTTGCATCACTACGGATAAAAAAACTGAAAAGTACTAGCAGGCCCTTTCTTATCAGGTAGCTAATGAATGGGAAGGTAGGCGTTTGTCACAGTGATGCCATGCAGTCAAATCCTCCACAAAATGCCGTGAAAGAAATATATGAATCATGCACAATCATGCACACGAGAAGTGCGCTGTTTACCCTTGTTGGTGTTAAACTGATCAGGGGCCTATAATGAAGGAAGTCCCAGTATTGTCCTGTGCTTACTGTTTTTAAGCGTGTTGTGATTGGGATTAGGGTTATGCTCATAGAAAGGAATAGACGGTCCTCACTAAAATAGGAATACAAATGTGTGTGTGTGTGTGTGTGTATCTGAAATAATAATGAGAAAATCTATAAGCGCAGGGATGTGTCAGAACCTTCCAGAAATATCAATATCAATTGTCACGTTGAGGGCTGTTGGTTTGAGGTCAGAAGCTCATGTACGATGGGAAGAGAAACTCTTCATAGTAACCTGAGAGACAGCATTATTGAGACACATGCTTTAATGTGGGAGTGATGTGAAGCGAGGGAACCAGCTCTGCTGATTACAGGGAAGCTGAGCCATCCAAATAGTCAGCTACCAGTGAAGAGGCCCACAGCTGTACTTATTTATTGTTGTGCCACAAATCTATATGGAACACAGCAAACAATGACATTAAGTAGAGGCCCCAAATGTAATTAGACTTTATTGCCCAATATGCTTTCAATACAAGCTGCACATTTAAAACACATGTATAAAGTATGCGCACACAATGTTATAAAAGTTGATTTGCTGGATATCCAGACCAATAGCCACGAAGGATGACAGGTCATTCTGTGTTCGTGGCTCCTCTTCTGAATCAGATTTTTGAGAGGGAAACTCAGACAAGAGGGCTTCTATTGGAAAAGTTAAACTGAACTGTCGCCTAGCAACCACAGAATATAGCAACCAGAATGACATTTTGAAACTGATCAGGTCAGCAGACGCCCAGCCATATGCAGCACTGATAAAATTCTGTGTGTCAGTCAGGACATAGCTTTAACATTCTGTTAAGCATTTGACAAACAAAGTGGTGCATATGAATAATGAAACATGCTGGCACAATGAAGCCAAATAACAGGATTTACATAGGTCTTTACCGTTACAATGATTGTTGCGATGGAGCATCCTTCGTCACAGGCAAGAAAATATTGCAGATTTAGTGAAATGTTTTGCTAATGTAACTAGCTTAACCTCTGCTCTTTTTAATACAAATTATACTCATATTGTTTCATGTTTATTAAAAAATAAAAAATGATGTTCTCCACTGATAGGTAGATAGATGGATGGATGATTGTTTGATTTGTTCTTGAGTAATCACTATGCAACATAGTTATTTGTGACCCCTCCAGTAAAATGTTACTTTGGTATCTTGGTTGTTGCCTGTGCTTTGACCTGCCTTTCACGCAGCTTGAACAACAGACTAATTTGTAAGCCATCAAAAGCATGTTTGTCATATCAGTGTGCACCTAAAGAAACAGTGATGCTGGGTGGTTTTCCTGTTGTAGACATACTGCCACGTGATTGGAAAAATCTCTGCAGAATTGGGCGACGGCAAGCACTCCGTTAATGTTAGAAGTGTTCGCATATTAGACGAATGACGAATCACAGCCATTTGCACATATTTCCACCGCTGTCAGTCATCAGTCTTCTGCTCTCTGTCTTTGTAGCCATCTGTTCCCATCCCTGCTCCAGACACCGTGCGCGCATGTGATAATGTACATTAACGAGGATGCTGGAATAATATTCCGGTAGTCAGGCAGAGAGAGGAAAAGCAGTACTGACATCTGTTTATATCAGGCGTCCTTGGAAGCTGTGTTCCTGTAAAAAATAACTGAAATGGTGGTCGAAATAACTGTCAAAAATTTTAAGTTAAAACTGCAGAAATGTTGACTGTGTCTAGCAAATGGCCATGAAAACTAAGCGGGGATCTCTGTTATCTGTTATCTCTCCCAAGGTGGCAGTCATGGAGAAAGGGTCTCGTGTAGCCGAGTGGTGAGGATGCTGGACCATGGCGGTTAACAGAGAAACAGCTGGTTGCTCATAAATGGAGTTTAAGAAGGCATGTCAGATGATGATGTCATCACAACTACACTAAGCTGCTATTACAGTAGGTGTTTTTCAGTGTGTGTACTTGACCATATTGATGTTCATGCACACATATTTTACGTCGTTTTCCATTGCCAAAGACCAGTTCAGAACAGAAATACAGAGGACGGTAAAAATCCCCGAATGTCGTTATTGCCCTGCCCCAAATATCAAGGATGCATCGATTGCATCCTGGCCAAACGAGAACATTCCCATGATTCACTGCATCCCAAGATTGTTCTTGGGAGGCAATTTGGTAAGACCGCTCTTGCCAAGAACACAAGTATGATCTTTGCATTCTTGGTATTCAGAAACACCCATAGTAACAGCCGAGACTGGCGACATGATAACACAGCTGGTAAAGTCAGCATCTATTCCTAAAAGTTATCATTTTAAAAAATCTTAAATGCATATTCATAGTATTGCGACACCGTTCAAATCATGGAGTGCTTGAAGTGTTCAACTGTACAAATATTTATCTTATAATTTGTTAAAATTTCCTTCCTAATACTTTTCCAACTATAACTTCAACATTTCCGCTGATTTTCCTTGTTCAGGACACCTTTAAAATGTTTTTTAATGTGGTGTGCAATTTGCCTTTCAATTTCCCTTTATACATTTCTGCACGATTGCAGACATATTGTCCAGCCTTGACTTCACACTGCATATCCATGTCCTAAAACGTTATCACCCTTGACAAAGAGTTTTGCTTCAGATTTCAACATGTAAAAGGACAGAAGAAACCTTCACCCTCTGAAGTGATCGCTGGTAGTGTGTATCACAGTGTTATGTGATACAAAACTGACATTCTGTGAAATATTCCGTTTGCACCATCCAGGTGGCTGGGCAGAAGTGGATAATAGATAATAGGTCATAAGAATTGTTGGAATCTCCATTTTGCAGGATCGTGCTAATATCCTTCCCAGCTTGTCACTTAGTTATATATAGAACATTCTAGCCTGAAATGTTGGACCCTGTCACAATATCACTCTTCTCAGATCGAATGTTAAACTCTGGAGCCTATTGGTAAATGAACTTAGTCTTTGTTTTCTTAGACATGTTCTGTCGTGCAAACTGCACATGCATTCAGTGGTCACTTTATTATTATTATTTATTAGGTACACCTACTGTAGGTAGTACCAGGTCAGACCCACTTTTGCCTCCCAGGTCACTTGGGAGTGTAGACAAGCTGTCTGTTCAGGGCAGTGCTACAGCACACCAGTAGCGAGAAAGCTTTTATAACCCAAATAAAACATTAAAATCATTAAAATGGAAACTGGGCTCAGTCTAATCACAAAGCAGACACTGGCTGTGGCAGGGAAACTTCTCGGTGTGTGGTGACTCTGTGAATTATATACAGCATTACTCATTTGTATAGCCAGCTTATTTACACGCAGCAATTACCCAGAGATCCAGTGGTCCGGATGGCGTATACCATCACTAGTCAGTACTGAAAAGTGTAATACAAAGAGTCCTTGAACTGCTGCAGCGCCACCATGAGTAAAACTGTAGTAATAGAATCCAACATAATTGCATGTTATTGGCAATAATGTGATAAACATTTCTACTGTCTGTTTGCGTTTAATTTATATTTGCTTTTAAGTTTTAATTTGCAATTATAATATATGTAAACACTGGATAATTTGCACCCCGACAGCTTGTGGAAGTAGAACTTTGAATGACTTAGTGAATTACAGGTAACGACAGAACTAATAAAAATGTTTTTTAAGTAAACTTCAGCTAGAGTGTGCTTGGCCTGCAGTAATGTAATCCGACATCACTGGAGATGTAATAGATTTTTTTCAGATTTTCTGATTCAATACTGAAGGTTGAATTATCATAACTGAAAATAGCTGAGTGATGCTTCAAATTATATAAAATAATTCAGCAAATATGAAATTGTGTGATAAGATATTTTTGAGAATGAAGGATGAATCAAGACAAACATTTGCTTTTAATGTCTCATAAATATGGAAATAGTTATAAAGTATGATGTAGATGTACACATGCACAGAAAATAAGTAAATGTATCCACATTGGCACACATGTCTTGGTTTTAAATAAAAATATTAATTGGTACTGGAACTTAGAGTGTTGGGTTGAAAGACCTGCTTCTGCAAGAAGCTGCATGTGAGCTACCCAGTGTTGGCTTAACACCATCCTGTGCTGAAAATCAGGGGAGTAGCTAGACCTTCTGGGCCTCCTGACAAAATGTCACCTTGGGGCCATTATGTAATTTCATAATTGTATGTATTCCAGGGCCCCTGTAAAGTGCAGGGCCCCCTAAATCCGTCAGGGTCCACCCCCCGACACCCCTGCTCACAGTTCTGTGATACATACATACATAATTCATTTGAAATCACCCACATTTTTCTGCAATCTGAGCTGTTGGTCCTGGAGATAATTACATATGGAAAACAGAGGGTAAGACTTACATATGATCTCATTAGTAATTACGGCGTCTTAATTTTTAATTACCTGTGGTGTGATGATCATCATTGCCTCAGAGTGAAGGTCATCAGCAAATGGTTTTCGCAGAGATGGATGGCGACGTGCTGGTTGTGACATCTACTGGAACAATGCTGGTGTCAGAGGCGGGAAAAAAGGTCCAGATCTGGGAGAAATTTACTTGGGAAATGGAAACACTCCCAAAGGTCAAGACAAAAGACAAAGAACATCTATGCAGACGCTTAATACAATATTGCAAGACACACAACAAGAGCAACATGAATTATAATAGAAATTATAAATGTGTTGGAAGATGTTGTGTGGCTCTTGCTATACCACTTACACTTTTATCTGGGCATTGCTCCTTGGAAGCTCATCATAGCTGCACTTATGCCTATATGACAGCTGCTCGTTTGTATTGTGCTACTCGCCGCACTGTAAATACTGTAAATGTATAGTGCTGTTAAGACAGTATTAATATATATATATATATATACATATATATATATATATATAAATAATTATTAATATAACAAAAGTGTTTTTTTTTGTACCATAAATGTACTGTACTTGACCGTGCCTAATTTCAACACTTTTGGAGTGTTAGGGCAATTTTCAGTTTTATTTTATAGCTTGCTTGCGTTAGCTAGATAATTTTATGGTGTCAACAGATTATCTAGGAAAGCCAGCAGGGAGCATTGTGACCTTGCTTCTCCAGGCTTGGGTGTCTTTAATCTGTGTGCAGACTTTGCACGGGTCCTCCCCGAGACTTCTGTGCCTGCCCCATTGCAATTCGGCGACTCAGCATTAAGCATTTACAGAGAATTGATCTTCTTCACTTGTATTATTTGTTTCGTTTTCAAGTTTCGAGTTTTATTTGTCACATACACTGTACTTGTGTGATGTGAAATGCCTTTTCCGCCTGCTTCCTCCCTATGTCTATGGATGTATTTAAAAAATAATAAATAAAATATAATGAATATAACAATAGAAATACATTTTTAAAAATGCAATAAAATTAGAACATAATGCAATATCAGCACCTGTATTTACATAGGACATGTTATGACAGGAAGACGTAAAATGAGTAGTTAGGAGTAGTGTAAAGTGCTTAAAAGAGGCATATTTGCTGTTTGGGGCCCTCGTTCAGTATTAGGAAAGCCTGAGGGTAGAAAACAGCACTAAATTCTGCCAGTACAAGGAAATGCCAGTACTTAATAGTTTTCAGTTTATTTTTGGTTGGAAGATGGATGGATGGATGGATGGATGGATGGATGGATAGATACTGGTTTATAACAGACTAATCAGTATATCATAAGCTTTGGGGAATAAATCCTAAGCACTGATTTATGAATGTGTATTGCAGCAACTGCACCTGCAAATCACCACCACTTCTCTCTAATTGGACTCTACTGGCTCCGCCCTGTTCATTCAAAACACTTAACACATGCATTCAAAGACAATTAAACATTAACTAAAACAAAATGCCGCACAAATTCTTGGTTCATTTCTCATCTCTTACACATACTCAGATACAAATGTATTTATCATAACTATTACAGAGTAAACAGTAAGCTTACATACATGTTCATCCTGTGACAGAATAATTATGGTCCTTTATTGGGCCATATGCCTATGTTACCCATCAGCAACACTGGCAAATAACTGTTTCAGAATTTCCTGTAAAGGTTTAATTGTTTTTTTCTTTTTTTTGGTAGCTGTCAACCATATTCAGTACATGAACTGCAACGTCAATTATTTCAGTATTTAATATGTAGGTGGAATATGGTACCCATAGAACTTTTCGTTTCTTTCCCAATTGCAGTTACACTGTATGTTTCACTTCTGTTTCTTTTTCATTTTGGTGTTCTTCGCACATACTACACCAAAGAAGTAACACAGAATGTCAGCCTTATATAAGTGGTGTAAGCTATATAAATGCCTGTTTTTATAAATTTGCCTGTGACTCCCATATTTAAAATTTGAACTTAAACATTGCATTTGGATAAAATACATCTGCCCTAAAACTATTGTAATGGGTTTTTATTTATTTTTTTATTGGTTACAGAGTTTATTGAAACTACAGCGCTACTGCTTGCAAATAGACCTGAAGATTTGACTCAGGTGGCTCTATCCCTATATATTAGTAAAGAAGTACCCAAATTAGATGCTACTAATGTGGGTTAGTGGCTTTTTCCGAACAAAGGATGCTGCTATTTGACCCAGCACATGCCTAACACACCAGACAGATTTGGAAACACGCTTTTTGGCTGCAGATGTTCAGTCAGATTGCACACAAACCGATGCCCATACTTGGATAAAGATGCTGTTCTGAGTCTGAGCATCAAAGACTTAGAGACAGTGTGCTCCCTCAAGCCATGGAGTCATATATTGGGAAGGGGGAAAGTGTCACAAGTGTGATTCACTTCTCTGAGCTTCAGGGAATTGAAATGGAGAAGAACCAGCCTGGTTAGACCCATAAATAGCAACAGCAGTGAAACAGCACATCGTCCTTCTGTGGGAGTCCACAGTCCCCACTTGCCTTACAAACACCACAATGAAAACGATATGGGTTTCCTCAATGACTATCACCCATTGGCACTCACGCCGATCATAATGAAGTGTTTTGAAGAGCTATTACAAGACCACATCAAGAGCATCTTCTCAGACAGCCTGGACCCTGCTGAATTTGCATACCATCAAAGCATGGGGAACATTATCTCGTATGCACGCCACACCACCCAAGACCACTTGGGCCAAAAATACTGCCAGGCATGGCTCCAATTAGTAGACTTTAGGTCAGAATTTAATGCTCATCCTCAAGTGTACCTGGAACTTGAAGCTTTGTTATGTACCGGGATTCTGTACCACCTCACACCTCAATGCCAACTAATGTGGATTGGTAAAAACACCTCTTCCACCTTAATTCTCAAAATAGACATCCTACAGGCCAGTGTGCTCACCCTCTTGCTGTACTCACTGTTCGCTCACATCCGTGTGGCCGGACACTGGTCCAGTACCAGCATCAAACCCTCAGGTGACCACCATCATAGGCCTAATCGCCAGTAACAATCGCCAGGATACTTGGATGCGATTAGGCTCCTGACAGAGTGGTGCCAGGAAAACGATTTCTCCCTAAATGTCAGCAAGATTAAGGAGCTGGTCATTGACTTCAGGGACCAAAAGCCTCCTCACACTGCTACCCATATGGGTGGGAATGCAGAGACCTTGCTCAGACATATTTCCCTCTCCTCCCTTTCTGGCAGATGGTGCACGACAATAAGCACTCGGACCACAAGATGCAATTAGGCTCTTCACCAAACACCAGCCACAAACCAGAGGCACTGCATCCATGCATTCCTCGTATTCTACCTGCTGTCTTTCTTGTACATACAAAGCCTGTTTGTTTTACGCCGCCACTATTTATCTTTTATTTAATATCAGTATCATTGGCTGCTATTCTTATTGCTTTATATTTTGTTTTATATTCACTGTCTGGCATTTATCTGGCACCATAGATTGCTGGAAACATGCAAGAATTTAAACATGTAAACAATGCAGTAAAATACCTTGAACCTTAATTACCCAGCATGTGGCACACAGCCAGGAACTTCCGTGAGCAGAAGTGCAACTGCACACTGGCTGATAAGTGTGAACACTGTGATTGATCCATTCAGAATGAAGAATTTTACGGGGATTCCAAGCTGCTGTCTGCCCTCCCAATCTCGCATTGCATTAAACTGAAAAACCTCGCAATGCATTGCATTGTAGTGAGCATTTAGAACTGCGTCTATTTACAGTTTTTTACAGTCGCATTCACAATTGTCTCAAAACCATGGCTACTATATCCAGACTCTTCACACAGTGGGCTTTACCAGTACATACCTGAGCACATCACTTAACCTTTGGTGCAAAATGCACTACAACCACCAAAACGTTTCACAATTCACCCAAAAGTGACTCCTGCTGCCATAACAATGACAAATGCTGTCGCCCAACAATACTACAGGGCACTCAATGCTCAATGGGCTAAAAAACACTAACAACTTTCAGCACTGCAAATGGCGTATATAAAGTGTGGCTGTATCCTCCAGTTTGGCACAAATTACTGTCATGTTGGAGTAAATCAGAAATGCAACAGTGTGATTCAGAGGACTTTATTTTTTGTCCAGACAGTGCAATATCTACTGTATTACCCACCACCCCCCCCCCCAAAAAAAATAAATACAATCAATTACACCAGCAAAAAATAGCAATTCCCACCTATCAATGGCTCAGAACGTAGAACTGTTGGACCGGTCTAACCCATTCTATCCTTAGCATTTGGCCATAGATTTTTATCAGCATCACATCAGGTGTTGTCCTCTGCCATACTGTACACCTAGGAAAGAATCTCTTAGAGTGTGTTATCCAGCCCTGGATGTCCTCTGCAATTATGTCCATACACCCAGCCACCATTGCATCTAGTAATGACACATGGCCATGTGGGCGGTGGTCATACACTTTCCATCTCCATGCAGAAAAAAAATCCTCAGTTGGGTTGAGGAAAGGTGAGTAGGGTGGCAAGAATGATGGTATCTTCCTGGGGTGGTCTGTATACCATGCAGTGACCTTTCGAGAGTTGTGAAAGGCCACATTGTCCCATACAATCGCATATGTTGGTAAATTTTGCCTTTCTTGATCTCTTGGGGCAGTACGTTTTTCCCACAGTTCATCATGGAAAGTAACGAGGCTGACCAAACAAATTCCTCAGTAGGTGCTTAGCTAAAATTACAGACAGGTGTGTGTTTTCATTCGGCTTTACAGCTTCAAGCATTGTAAAATGGTGGTCTAGTGATTAGGTAGCTGGGCTCCTATTAGGAACACCGGAAGATTGTGAGTTCAGTGCCAGGTGGTGCCAACATTGTGCCCCTGAGCAAGGCACTTGACCCCGACTTGCTCCAGGGGGACGTCCCTGTAGTTACAGTACTTCACTGTAAGTCACTTTGGATAAAAGGGTCTTATCAATGTAAATGTTTTACTGTAACACTGTTTTTGCACAGAATACATTGTGTTGTGTTCTAAAAGGAAAGGGACACTCCATGACCTAATCTGTATAGATAGTATAGATGGTAACAAGGCAGCAAACAAAAACAAAATTATAAAATTTCTGCAAAAAGCATAATTATTTGTGTTAGTGCAAGTGCATAGTGTCCTTTGTCTGTTAAAATGCAGCATATTTCAGTTTACAGTGCTCTAAATTTCATTCGGTTTTGACCTGAAAGTTAACTGACTGAGAGAAGTAGTCATGATATTTGGGGAATGTGGTGATTGAATGCATATTTTGTCAAAGCAATGCAAAAGTATAGATAGTCTAGCTCACATAGTCCAGTGGTATGGTGCATGTGTTAAGTGTTTTGAAAAAGTGGAAATGGTATTGAAACATGCGTTAAAATGATTGGAAAAAACTAATATGTAAAGTAATATTTGTGGGTGTGGCCGAGAAAAATACACTAGAACAAAATACCCATTAAGTAGTACTTATAGTAACAGGCCCCATTACATAATACCTAGAACAGCAATCCTGTATACTAAGACTATTTACAAAATATATTATATTTACAAAACAGCACAATCATTTGACAATGGTATCATTTTGCAGCAAAGCTCTGCTACTACCCTTATTTACAGTGCCAACATGTAGTTAGAAGCTAAGTTTATGTCATGAATGTCTGTCACCTGTCAACATTCACTAGTTGAAATAATGTTTCGTTAACAAGATTATTCAATTATTCAATGAGTCGTTTCCCTGCCCACCTGTATCTACCTGCCACAGGTGATTAACACATGATAATGACCAAAACACAGTCTAGGAAAATGTATCCCAGGAGTGCGTGCAAATTTGCAAATTTAGGAAAATATAGATAATAGTACCGTTTATGAAAATAACACATGTATTAATTTGCTACCATAAAATTTGTATTATGAAGGTAATGCGTCGCTTTGTAATGTGCTGAGCCTAACACTGATGACTGCATTTCCTCAGCATAAGAAAAGTAAGCAGTAGCAGCTCCCGAATATTTTTATGGGAGGGGCACCTGGGGGTGACCTTAAAATCGGGGAGCATCTAAAGAGGAAAATTGAAGGCTGTCACAGACTTTCTATCGTAATAAAAAGCACAATATTTTCTTACATTCCACAATAAATATGGCTATGACATGTGTATATTCAAGCAATTCTGGTAACTACTAAGATTACAGTAAACTATGTTTCACATTATGTAATCAACATCACTCCGTTTGGGGGGGGGTTACCCTGGCAGCCAATTGTGGGAGGCTCTGCCGCCCCGGAATGCTGGTGCCGTGCTGCCAGACACGACGGCAGCAAACCGGGGGCTAAAGGGTAGTGGGTCTGTACGTGGCCCACGGCGTGCAGACACCCGAAAAACGTACCTATTCTGCACAGGCAGGGGAAGAGCTGCTAGTATTTCGTGTATTATTGTATATATTGTGTGCATTTTTATTTTTATGGGAGGGTGCCTTGGTGGGTCGCCCTTTGGATGTTAATCCTGCCTCCTTTCTTTGGCTCCAAGGTTTGCACGTGTCCCTGTATATCACGGATTTCCTCCAGCTTCTCTGCTTTCCTTCCAGTCCAAAGCCATGCCGTTAGGCAGTTAGGCATAGTGCATTCGTAGTATGAGTGTGAGACATTCTGTCTGGGGTGCTTCGGATGTGAATCTCACACTTGAAATAGTAACTCAAATATCGGAAGAGATTGTCTCAGATTCACGGAGTACAAATAAATGGAATGGGCATGCTGACTTTAAAATGAATAAACTGTTCAGCCTCAGGGTTTTATAATCTGGCCCATCTTTCACAACAGAAGTTAGAGAAGTATGGAAATTATAGTGTTGGAAATCGAAAGGTCAAAACAGGAAAAAAAACTAAGTACAGATTCACGGACACGGACAATCATTTTTGTTTCTTTTGCCCTTTAAAATCATGTCTAACAGACTGTGTTCTTCCTCTTTGAAGAAATTTAAATTAAAGTGTGTATTAGATCTTCTTTTTAATTCTTTTTAAATTATGTTACATCAGGTCAATATTGAGATATTCATATTGAGAAATGAAAACAGCAACAGCTTCTTCCCCGAGGCTAACAGGACAGGAAATGCTCACCTTACCTCCCGAGGCTCCTAAGGTCCCTCACACCCCCCTGCCCCAAACCAGGACTGCTCATTTTAACTTCTGTTTATTGATCGTTTCTAGCGACTATGCTACTGCTGATTTGCATCTTGTAAACCCTTGCATCCAGCCCCGGCTCTTGCACTTTAAATCCTGTGAAACCCCCCCCCACCCCCAGCCAGTGCTGTTCCTATGCTGCACGGTGGTTCTGGGGGAGCGCTATTTCGTAGCACGGTATTCCTGTATTGGAATGATACGGCAATAAAGGCCATTTGACTAGATCTGTGATTAAATTAAATGTGGACGGATTTAGGCGGTATACTTCTTAAGTGAGTGACTCCGGTGACCCTCGTAAATTCAGCCTTTAGCGTCACTTGAGATTTTTGGTACTGCCACCAAACCAAATCCATTTCCGTTGAACTGAAAAGCGCGGGGCTCAAAGTACGTCTCCGTGCAACATTAATGCTTTGTTCTGCTTCTTCCTTTCCACGTAAAATTGTAACATTTTTGGTTTTTTATACCCACACCCCCCACCCCTACTTTCAAACCTAACCTGAATTCTGTGTTAGCTCATGAAGCTAAAGAAAGTCGGGTTAATCCACTTGCATATGTAAACGGAACAAAGCAAAATTTCAACACATCCGTATTTTGGGATCAAATAAAAACAACAGCCTTATTCTGTTAGGAAAGCTTTAGGCACAAACTTCTGCCTGTCAGGTAAGGACGTACTATGTTATAAATAGCTAAGAGAATACAAAAGCTAAACAAAAGTGTATATTGTCACTCACCTAACGATCCCATCACTCTCTTACCTCTATACAAGTTGTGTACATTAAGACGAGTAAGATACAGATAAAGCAATGTACCCAAAAGTGTAGCTACTGAATTAAACTGACATATCTGCAGTTTCAATGTGTGTTTTCAGCAGAGGGTCAACAAAAGGACTTAGGAAGCCAAGAAACTATATGCCTAGGTGACCATCATTCTGAAATCCAATTACAACATCAGGATTTTCACAGACTCCCGTAATTGAGCAAACTTGTCTGCAGAGGTAGACACGTTTTTGCGGTGGTAAGGAAGACATTGGCTTGGCAGGAGTGGCAGTTGTCTCTAAATTTGATGTAACACCTGGTTTCTGGCAGATTCTGCTGTGCGGGGACTAGACACCACCGACAACATTCATCACAGTCTTCAGCTGATATTCCTATCAGTTCCCACCGGATTTTATCTGCGCCTGATCGTTTGTAGGTGGGCATTTTCCGGGAATTGTAATCTGGTGTGCGGAAAAGGCGGAGTGAAGCAAGAAACGCCGTTTTATTATCATTACCGGAATTTAAGAAGGCCCAGGTAATGTTATTTTCCGAGATATACTGAGATGGAAAATCCGCCTATGGCAGTAACAGCTGCTACAGTCGAAAGGCTGGCAGCAATATTCGCAAGACACTTTGAAGGACCCACGATACGCATCAACTTTAGATGGGTAGCCTAAAATACCCTCGGTACGACAAGAATCGTGCTGTGCGCGGCCAAATATTTCTTGGAACAAGAATTAGGATCCTCTGAGGAAACTTTAATGTGCAGTACAGGGCACATTACTTACTGATCCTGGAACAGCTTGGATGACGATAACAGTTGCAAAACTTTAGCAATTGAAAGATTCGGCAATGTAAAATTAGAAATTGAGAAACTGAAAATAACCCCATTCGGGGTTTTCTGACGTCAGAATACATTTAACCTATGCCAGAAGAATTAGCCGAGGGGCTTCTAAACAAGGAGTAAACATTCTGTTCGTATTCACAAGTGCAAATACAACGCTGTTTTCACATATTCTCAACAGACTTGCATTAAAAGTCACCCTGGCCTTTAATTCTAGAGAGAGAAAAAAAATTACAACTGGTAATTAATTTGTTTGGGGATATTACAAGTTAAAAACAGAGTAACTGATGTGTTTTAGAAAAATGTGATATTAAAGAAAGGAAAAACAACATGACGCTTTACTTGAGGGCGCCTGCATAATGAGGCAGTACAGGCTTACTTAATGCATTAATTAACCAGTAACTAAGAATTAGTTATGTACTGATCCCATTTTCATGCATCAGTAAGTAATCATGTATTTCATGCAGGAACTGCGTTAGTTCATGATTTTTTTTTCAATAATAACTGAGTAACTAAGTTATTTGTGCACCCTCAAGTGAAGTGTTACTCACTTTCCTTATTCTTAATTGTAATATACCAAAATTAAGTGGTTTCACATGACATCATACTGTAGCTACTAGTGGCAGTGGTGAGTACCAAATATGTTTTGCGGAGATTTGTTCATGGTGATATCAAGTTATGTACAAACCTAAGGATCACAGCACTGTCTTAGCACTTTACTCCTGCCCCATTGCTATGCGAGCAGCCTGATTAGGGGCTGAGGAGCCAGAGGAATGTTTCCAAAGGGATGCCTGCTCATAGCCCTTCTGCGGTATCTCTCCCTCTGTTTACGTGGCAGCGGAGGAGCATCTCTGGTGCTGCTCTGGATAGCCCAAGATGGAGGGCGGCCTTTCGCCCAGAGCGGCTGGCAGCCGGAGCGATGATTAAAAGACAAGAGCACATTGTGTGCAAATCTGGAGCCATATGGGCCGTTTTGTGTTCCTTTTGAGGACTGTGAGGGTCTCTCATGGTGGGGCTGGGGATGCAGAGCGGCTGCCAGGGCTCCGTGTCTCCTCTCAGATGGTAGCTCGCACCGGGAAGGCGAGGGGAGGGGTGCTGGAGCACACCGTCTGCGAGCAGTTCCAGGAGGAAGTCTCGGATGCTTAGCTGTTTTGGAACATTCTCCTGCAGTGCCCTTGACGGGGTCCCGGAACTCTTTTAGGTGCCTGTTTCATGTAGCATATGCCCACCCTACGAGTGGAGCGAGACATGGAGAATGATTACTTATCTGTCGGTCAATTAAGTGTCTCCGACTTGTGCTTTGTTTCTTCAAGCAGGATTTCTTGTCAGATCTCCTGCCCCCGCCCACAACACAGATGCCCAAGTGGGCTGCAAATAGAAGCACTTCGCATATTTCTAGAATAACTAGGAAACACCAGCTAGTGCCGTTCAGCAGATTTTTAATAATTTTTCTCGGCGCATGGAGACAGGTAGCTATTCAGGTGGCGTTGACTCCACTGAGAAAATGTCAGTAATCGAGAAAAAATGAGGCGTTACAACAATGGCTATAAAATATGACCGTCTTTATTTTCAAAGTGAGTATTTTAATAAGCTTACAAGATTATCAACAATTTGAAACAGTCAATACAATGATCAATAGAACAACTATCTGTGTAGTAGGGTTCATTCTACTCATTATAGAGCACTTACTGGTAACTAAGAAATTGTAAGTAGAATTTAATTTAATGCTGGAAATTTACTAGCAAGAAATTCTCAGTGACAATGTCATAGCCTCATATGATGCTTTACAAAGTAGGTTTTACAAAGTAGGTACCACGGGACTGTAATATATTCTTTAAAAAAATTAAGCTGTCTGAATGTTCCAAATTAAAAGCTAGATTACCAATAGATTAAATAATCAGATAAGCATTTTATTGTTTTAGACCACACATTACTGGCTGTTTTTCTAAATGTGTATTTTAATGTTCTTTCAACCGGTGAAATATTTAATCGTAATGGTACTTAAGAATAGTAGTGAGGTATCTGTATGTATGTATATAAAGGAAAGACTGGCTATTTATGTGCAAAAAAAACCAAGGGGAGGGAATAGTTTTCTAGTCATGTGACCTCAGTTTTGTTTTTGGCGATTGTGGCGGCTCTCGGCTCCCTCTGCTAGACGCTACTCCAGCTGAGCCTTGGCTGGCTGAGCAGTGCTTGCCTGTGAAGTTCTTTTTTCGGTCTCACACCCTTTTTTGGTGATGTATTTGGGTTACCGGAAGACTTCAGTATATTTTTGATGCTTGTGTTATATACAGGCGTTAGCCTGTCAGCAGCAAAGACTAAATGTGCTATCATGCGGTCTAGTGCCAGGATATTGTCCTTGTCACAGTTTGTTTCATTCCTGAGTGATGTTTCTAATGAATTGCAATGAATGTTGTGGAATATATATGCAACAACAACAACCATACATAAAATATCCTGTAGGGGGCACTCTGTGGCTTATTCCTATTGGCCAACGTCTCTCTATTTGAATTACAAAGCAAATGCCTTCCGTGGCTTCCTCATGTAAAATAATTTTCTGTCACAAATTCTAAACCTTCACTTCGTTTCTCCTGCTCTCATTCCTCACTTAGTTTGCCACTTCCTCCTTTATTTCCTTTTGCTTTTTTTACTTCTTTACCTACTTTATTTACATGGTCCATATCTCCGTTCCGTTTGTGGTTATATAAAGGTATTGTTCATGGGGGCATAGAAATATATAGATGTAATTTACATTTGACCCGTTGTCAGGCAGTCAGCAATGATAATTTATGGATAAACCCTTTTGTCTTGGATTTTTGATGCTTTGATTGAATGTATTTCCATTTCATACTAAAGCATAATTATTTTGGGACTTGAAATGGAAGTTTCTTATAGGTACCTGCAATTTAGATGTCAGTTTACTAATAGTGCCAGACACATCGCAACACATGTTGCATTATTTCAGGTTTTCATTGTCATTTTGCTGGAAAAATTAGCAGCTTTGTTTGCATTCCTCACATATTTAAATTCAATTTTTTTGACCACCTTTCAACTATATATATAAACAATGTAGGGTGAAATTACATTTTTATTTCAGAACAGTAAAAATGTTATAAGACTACTCACAGCACAATTTGATTGGGACTTCTTAGGATTCACTTGAGATAAACAAGAAAAATGTGCATGCAGAGAAAAATGTGTGTAGCAGCAGTTCATTTCTGGAAATTTGTGATGTTTTTGACACTAAGGCTACTATTGCCCAAACAGCATAGTGTGTAGGATAAGGACTGTAGTATATATGATTACCCATTCGGACCACAGCATTCTTAGTAATATCTTCAGTAATGTCTGTGATATGTAGCACTTTAGACAATGATAAAATGTTCATATCAGATTACAGCAAGAGCATTTGAACAACAGGATAAGACACCAGGGCTTGATTTAAAAAGATGGAAAATCAAAATTCATGGGAGGACAGGGAGGGAGGGAGGGAGGGAGAGAGAGAGAGAGCAATGGGCGTATGTGAAGAATGTGTAATATTAATGGCACCTCAGCAGATGACATAATATACATGTATAAAAATAATAAATTTTGACTTCAAATCTGAAGGATGATCTCATCCTCATGATCCCCATCTTCTTACTTATTTGGCAGATTGGCAAGTATTAAAATAGGTCTAATACCTAAGAGCCCCATTTAATCTCCATGCACACTGTCATTGTGTCAATTGTGACCCCTGCTCAAGTCCCAGCCTAGTGCCCACATCCTCCACCATCACCAGAGAGGGACACAATTACTTCTGGTCACAGTAGTTTGGCTCTGGGATGCCTTTTTACCATTGAGTAGCCGTCTTTAAAAAAGCTATTTGTTTTCCTGTTGTGTTCTTTTGGGATCTGTCTGCACAGAGCGAACTGGCGTGCAGCCATGCCCTTGACATGTGACCTCCAACTGAAAGGGATCCTGGGAAATGGCAGTTGTGGATTGTTTATCTGCACTCGGCCTGGTGATACAGCTGGTTTTATTGGGATTAAGGAACTGTAGAGCAAGCCCCTGGGCTTTGAGTTGGGTCAGGCTGGAGATTACTGACTTGTTTACTGCTCAGAGGAGACAGGCCTGTCGCTTACTTTGATTTTTTTGTCTTTCTCCTCCCAAATACCAAGGCATCTTTAGTACTTTCATCATATTAAAGGAACGTTGAAAATTTTCCAAGTCACAAGTACATCTTTCATGAACAAACACCATCCATCCATCTAGCACATATCTAGTACAGCATCGTGGTGGTTAAGAAAATCCAAGAAAGGGAATCAGAGGGTAATTCTTTGTATAATGTACTTTGTTTATTGTATATTTTGCACTGAAACAAAGACATGCCTTTACACTTTTGCTCCTGACAGGTATGGTACTTACATTTTATTTATATTGTGCTTGTTTTAAAAAGCATACTAAGAAAAAATGGCCCCCATTTTCCAAAAATGTGAAAGGTGAAAGGTAAAGCCATTTAAAATAAGATATGTATCTGCTGAGGCCTTGATTGCCCCTGATTGATTGTATTGATTGGCCTTCTCTCCTGCCCCCGAGTGCAGTTAATTTCTATGAGTGATCACTTTATTTTGGTGAAAGGCCACCCAATCTTTTAAACACTTACAGGGTCTAGCTTATGTTGTCGGTGCTATGAGAACGGGCAAATGCTGCCCCTGCGCGATGTGACGGATGCTCTCTCTTGATCTGAAGGGAAGAGGAAGAACATTTTGCTGGGTGCAACGACCGAGCGTGTGTCTGACAAATGGCATGCCATGGATTACGGCCACGGGCATGTTATCTGCTTTCCCAGATTTGTTCTTTATCTGTGAATGTCTGCACATGGAAATTAGGGTGAGATTCGTTCTTACTACATGATGCTTTTTAACAGTTTGTGCTTTTTAACACTCTGTGAGTACAGAGGCTCACTTCCATCTGTTTGTTCCATGCCAGTGATCTCCACGATGTGAATGCATGTAATATCATGCTGGTCTTCAACTTGTTTTCCACCTTGATTCATCCAGTGATATGGCCTGCAAACCCAGGTAGTCATTTCACATAAGGCATGGTAAAGATGAATGTATATTGCATTTATATAGTGCTTTTCAGGAAAAACAAAACACTTAACAGAACCAGTGAGGAACCACTCAAACCACCACCACTGTGTAGCCCCCACCCGGATGATGTGACAGCAACCATTCTGCACCAGTACGCTCACCACACAGCAGCTAAGGTGGTGAAGCGGCAGGAGGGAATTCACCAATTAAATATAGGGGATGATTAAGAGGCCAGATTTCGTAGGACCACAGTGGGCAGTGTTCACCAGAACATCAAGATACTACCCCTACTTTTTTGAAAGATGCCAAGAAATTTTTTTAAGACCTCAAAGAGTTAGGACCTTTTATTTGGTTTTACATCTTATCCAAAGGATGGCGCCATTTTCACAGCACCTTATCCTTGTAGCTGCATTGGGGCATTTGGGATCCACACAGATGACAGGACTGGGTAACCTGTTAGCCACCCTGTCACCTCTTCCTGCAGAAACACTAGTTAGTCTATGTACTGGCCTAGACCTGCTTAGCTTTAGATGGATTAGCTAGTCTGAAATGCAGGTGGTACGGCTGCTGGTAGGCAGAGGGTTAAACTCTTCTGTCTTTGTCGCGGAATCATAGGGCCCTATTTTGTGCCAGAAAGTGAGTCGCAAAGTGGTTTAGCTAGTTCCATGCCAGCGCATTGCTCATTTTCACAACAGACACAGTTACAGATACAGGTACGTGCTCGAAGTGCACTACTGCTACGCCCCAAACACACCTCTGAATAATGAAGAGAGTTCAGCTTGCGCTGTTCTTTCAGCCGTCTAAATTAAAAAACAGATATTGACATGCCCATAAATGTTAGTTGCTCCTTGCGCTTTACGC